>WEDG01007055.1:0-300067 GCA_017591395.1 Schistocephalus solidus
CATTTACCTCACTCTCCATTACACTCCCCAAACTGGGCCCGGCGCCAAGACAGAGTCAAGAAGACCGGATATGGGAGAGAGCGAATATAATATAAAGAATTTAGAACATGTGTTCGAGAAGGGCAACGTTCAAATTGTCCAGAACTTGTCTTTAAAATAGGCGAGAACAGCGTTATTGATCTACAAGATTTTCCGCCCATAGTTGATAGTGCTCATATGCAACTGATTTTCGAGTTTAGCATATTCTATCAGTCAGATTAATGTAAACAAGTAAGAGAGTTTTCTCCTGCATACGATAGACACTTTCAGCAATTCTGTGGACAACTGAATTGCGGGAACAGTTAACGATACTGGAGTACGTTTAGTTCGTTGGTCAAATGAATCATTAATCTTAAATGTCCACTTAAACAAAAAAAGCTACAGTCTGCCGTAGGTAAATTTGAAACTTAAGATGACCTCCAAAAGAAGAGACAAGGAATGGAAATGTTTTTGGCTATCGGGGAGTGTCGAACACTTTTAGAAACAAAAATTACATAATTATATCTGTAAGCATGAGGCTCATAGACATTGAGGGAAGAATGAGTTTAACATAATGCCTAACCCTTTGGATCATCACAAGATGATATATGGTTGCATACATAAAAAGCAAATAAACCGTGAACTGATTCCAGCGTGGAGGGCCAAAACAGCGTATTAGAGACACATGACCAAACCAAAGTATCCAATCTTTAACTTCTTTCAGTTGGAATTCACTAAGGAAAAGAATTCCCCTTCTCTTCGCCCTCAGAGTAACAGAAAACTTCAAAAACTTTTGAACTAGGATATATGATCTTATTCTAGTCTACATCGATAAGAACGGAATAACTCCGATTGAAGCCCGCAAAATCCCTCGGTCAAGAGAGAATTCATTCACTCGCCCTTCTATAATTGGTCTACGTACTGTGTGAGCCGTTTTCGATATCCCAAAAAGTCTATATTAGAAAAATAACTGCCGCAGGATTTGAAAATTGCATTTATCAACCCGATCAGCAAAGGAGAATAGAGACCAACTTTGAAAAACCACCAGTCCACATGATGAACCTGCATTTTGTGCAATGTAATTGAGTGATTTATTAAAAGACATTAAATGTTGTATCTGGGACAGATTAACACATGATGTTCTACCGTACATTGCTTTTGCTGTGGTAACTAATTTCGTATTATGGGTCTTTACCCACGGGAAAAATGGACAAGAGCCATAGACTAGGGTCCTCCATTTAATACCGTCTTCTTTTAATGAAAGAATGAATTACTGGATCTTGCATAAGATATGCAACTGGGGTATGGCGGGTGACCTTCTCGATGGGAGGAAAATTTCCTGTCCTTCAGGATGCAAAGATAATTGTTGGTGCCGAAAAATCCGAAAGCTTACCAGGAGAAATTTATATTCCGCAGGGTTATGTCGTTGGTCCTATTCTTTTCCTCATTTATGTAAACAACTGCACCGAGAATCATGAATGTGGTGCCGTATGGTCGAAGAGGTTTCCCAAATCATTAGAATTACACAAACGGCTTTCTACTTTGAGAACTTGAGGAACACAAAACTTTATTTATCTGGACAACTTTAAGGCTATTGACTTCCGAACAATCTAAGAGAGCCTTCATAAGGACAGCAAAAGCATGCACAGTTTGGGCGTGTTTTTGTAGTTTTTCATGTCAAACGTTTGCGCGGATGCCAGGTACGTTCGCTAGACTTAACGTGTAAGACTGAATGCCAGCAGTAATGCCTCAAACGACTGATGCCAGTGCCTTCATCGAGAAAGTGCAGCGACGGGCGATAATATGGGTGGATAGTTTTAGGACTCTGTCATAAACAGAAATGCTGATTAACCTCAAGTAGTTTTCCCTATCCTATAAGCAAATGGGTTGCAAACTGTCATCTAAATTTCACATCATCTAAGGACATGATTGTTCACTCAACTTGTAAGATTGCTTAATGTTCACAAACGCAAGTTACCTGCGCGGCCATCCATACAAGTTTAAGTGTGAATGTACACATCTAGATCAACTGCAACTATTTCGACCGTTGAGTGCACTCTCATCCGAAAAAAATGACTTAGGATACCAGCGATATGTTCCTGCAGTTATTGAGTTGTTTACTTGCTACTAATCGATGACTCTATTTGCAGGACTATCTCCGACGGGCCATCAACTTTAATTCACGATTTCAATTCATATGTAGTGCATATTTAAGGAAAAAAGTATCATTAAGCCTTAAAATGACTAAACGTTAAGACAGGTGCATTTAATTGCATTTATAATCTCAAATATACATGAATGAGTCATCAATGTGTCAACCCGTAGACCTCAAACACGTAAATGCATGCAGTATGTTTGAGGTCACTAAGCGTAGCCTTTGGAATGGACATTACAGGTATGCTCGTCGCAAATATTATTTAAATTTGTCATAATGATACTAAAAGTATAAAGATTGATTTTTTGAGCGGTAATGGCGAGATGACTTGTACCCATTAAAGGAAATATTTGCGTCTGAGCTTAAAAATACGTGTTGTGAGTTTGGTATGAAAGGAGGTCGTGAAATATTTTTAAATAACCGTTTTTTCGCCAACGCTGGCAATATAATAAGCTGGTAGCTTAAAAAGATCATAATTGCTTAGTGCATTTGCAAAAAATAAATGTCTGTCAGGCTTGTTAAATTATAAATATTTTCTTATACTCTTTTTTCGCTTTTAATACTGTAACCTGTGAATAAACTCATATTTTGCTGTTGTGTAGAAGTTCAGAAGGGAAAAGTTGTAGGTTAATTTAGTTGTCACCAGCAGTCTTCAGAAATATTATTTCTGATTTGTAGGTCTATTATAGATGTTGGTACTATGACGTATAATTCCATATATTCAAGGGTGATAGTCATTGCCTCTGACGAACCCATTAAAAATCACGTAAAAATAGTAAATAATAAATAAAATAAGCATGTAACTATAAGGTTTGTAATAAAATATTTACTTCAGTACTATTGATGAAAAAGGATGAACTGAGGTCAGGGCACTCTAAAGCACAACAGAAATGAAAATGTATCAGCGCTACCCATAGGCCGTTGCAATGTATTTGGTTGATACAACAGAGATCTCATGGCCGTTTGAATGGTATCTTTCAAGGTAATATAAACTCGATTTTTGTTTGAAGGTCGTTATGTGTTCTTCATTATAGCGTCCTAGGGAAGTCCGTTCCACTCATGGACAACTCGCTGCGAAGTCGAATGTCAATAGGTATCCAGATGGGATAAGGCTCCGCGAAGTTGTGGAGGTTTATCACGCAGGTTATTATTTGTGGCACATAAGAATAAATCATTTAAGTGTAGGGCAAGGTTCCCATGACCAATGAGTCGATTTGCATGTTTTATTTGTCCTCAGATCTTTATATCAATTGTGCATCTGTATCATAAAGACTTTATTCTCTTAAGGAAATTGGTCGTCCAAATTTGAACCCTTTCCAGGAGCTTGTAATTATTTTCAAGCACGCGTGCCACGCCTGAACTCCATACTCCTGTTTTGAACATATAAAGGTGTCGTTTACTTTCCTAACTACTTCAACAACTATATCCACAGAAGTCCTCTTATTGATGACGAGAAAACCTTCAGCCTTCTCGGATGCCTTGACGCACCGAGAGGAGGGCTTCAAAGATGCACTATTGTGAGTCCAAGGTTCTTTTGTGCCGTTATATTCGGTAAGCGTTTTCAGACAAGGAATTATTGGCGAGAATCACCACTTGCACTCGCCTGCTTTTAGTTGAGTGGCAGCGCGACACACTTCTCAAAATTAAACGTCAGCAATCAGTTATCAGACCAGTAATATAGGCCATTAAGACTTCTTGCAATATCCGTTCATCCCTATTGCATTTGCTTGCCATACTTTGGTATGGTCTACAAACGTGACTCCCTTGCAGTCCACTGTAGTAAGTCCCCCCTTATCCGAGGCTTTTCGGACCTTGTATACTGGCCGGTTGTGTGAAACACTATTGAAGTCTTTCATGAAATCTATTCAACCGAAACCCTGTTTCAATCTTCATCTAACAGTGCCCTGCCGGCGTTAGCCAACTATAAATTCTAAAAAATGCTAACAATTTGGACCACCTGTCCACTGAATACATCATAATGGTCAAACAGGATAGCATAGGAGCATGTATTTATATGTCCTGCGATACACAATGGACAGATGTTTGGCACCACTTGACCAGGATCGCCGTTTGACTAAAATATAACCATCAAATATCAAAAGAAATATTTCCAAATTTTAAGAATTCTAACCACTCAGCTCTAATGATCTAACAACCTGAACTGAAAAGAATGAGCACGCCGGAAAAAGCTGCGAAACAGCTACCAAGCTTGACGCAACACACATATTCATGGCAGTGCGAGACATTGTCTTCCACTACTAAGCTTTATGAGCACATTTCCGGGCAAATCTGAACTATGTGACATGGCAGCCTCGCTGAGTGAGAACCGCAGGACCAGCAGTATACTGATGCTCGGCATTCATTACGTGTACCCATGTATCAACTTGCCCACTTCATCGTCATCGATGCTGCACGTATGCGAGATGACACACCGTGCATCTCTCGCCATAGTCCACATGGTACCGTTTGTACCACCTTCCGCCTTGGCACCCATGCCGCGTACGAGGTCACGACAGAACTCCTTTAGAGCTGTCGGGCCGAATGCACACAGCCTCTGCGGCAGCCAAGCTAATTAAAGGCGCTCGCAAACTGCTATGGACCGATCAACTGATCAAGCGGCCAGGGACGCACTCTTAGGAGATTTTATTCACCCTCACCATCATCATGCTAGTGGACAGACGCGAGCAGGCCCAGTGCTTACCGCGCATCGGGGCCTCTGACCACCGCTGAGGTTCCGGACAGAATACACAACTCCTACTACTTTTTCCCCTCTTTTCCCATACGGAACATGGCGTGATGATTTTAGGGCTCTGAATACAACTACTGGTTAGGCCCCCTACAAGTAAACCGATTATTTTTGTGAATAAATGCGGAATTTTCAGATGCAGAGATGGTCTGAGAATTTGAAAAAAACGGGGCACAGAAACTATCAATCGTACGCAATAACCTCTAAAATTTAATCGGTAATAGGAACCTCCCATGATATACGCGACCTTGCACTACACTCCAGAGCGAGTACCTACTTCCGAGTCCTAATATTAACCTTGACTAAATCTCCATTAAACATTGGCTAGAGGCCACCTGTATTACAAGGAGGGGTTTCCATTCCCCTGTGCTAGCATTTTTATAACTAGTTAATACAATCGACCTTCCAAATATCGCAAAAATGGTCGACAGCACATTAATACTGGTGACGTTTGTGAGGCCTAGGCCATCCTGCAACATAAATACACGCACAGGGAGATGGGAAGTGCAGGTAGTAGTACTTTAGGGAACGAAATGTATCCTTGGGAGGTGGCACCATCTTAGCAGCTAAAGCTGAGTGGCTTCCTAATGCAAAGCCTTTTTGCGCAAGTATAAATTAAACATTCGGTGTTTCCAGCCTCCCGTTAAGCAAAACTAAATAAAAATATAACGTACATGATGTAAATCAGGAAGAGTCAACTGAAATTCAAAAATTTCCTTTATTAGAAAGGGTTACTAGGTGGTGTTGGAATACTGCTTACCAAGGAGCATCGACCCACCCAAATTCTAGCATTTAAATTTGCTTCATCCCTGTCGTCTGTGACAGCCAATATCGGAAAAATGAAAATTACAGTAGTATAAGTTTGTGCATCAATTTTTACCGAAATTAAGTATAATAATATATTTTATGAAAAATATAACCTAGAATATGCTTTTTGGTGTTCAGTTGGTAATACACCAGGTCTTCTTCAAATCATACGCTTTCTCAAACTGTATGCCTTCCATGTAAGGAAACTCACGTCTTCCTGTGTATTCTATTAATAAGATTCCATAGCGGATTTAATGGATGTGTGCTGTTACAGTTTAAATCGATTCAGTCTCCAAACTAGACCTTCCAAAGTTTATCTGAACTACTTTCGACAATGAATGGTTGTTGTGGTCTCCTTCGAAAGAATCGGCTCAAGTCAACTTTACAATATGTTCGTGCTCTCCCATGCATTTACTCCATGACGTTAGTTCCGGGGGTTAACGGTACTAAACTACTAAGTTTTGTTGAACTGGGTTTTGGTCCAGTTAGATACCTTAATAAATGCAAGTGATCCGAAGGGTTTCTAACAAAACCGTGCACTGTCGAGCAAACACCTAAGGGATCGTCAGTTCTTCATTATTCGAGACTTAAAGCTAACACTGATAATTGGCGCGTTACTATGTATGGTAAAGAGTTTTGTAAAGCGGTACGAAGTGATGTTGGACAAGGTGTCGCAAAGCAAAACTGTTTGATGTATTATGAAGAAAGAGCCGGAAAAAAAACTGAACAGGGTCAGACAATTAATATTGGGGTCTGGGAAGGAAAAACTTCATAAATAAACCAGTAAAGTGAAAATTAACAGAGACTCTCATAAAAGGCCTTTAAGTGGGTTTAGCGGTCGGGCAGGGTGTGAGAATATTTAAAACACTCAATGGAACCACACATCTTTGACCAAATTTGTTGGAAGCATAGAAATTGCCGTTATCCATTTTGTAGTGAAGGTAAATTAGCTCGCCAGCCTACAAAAAAGAAGAGGAGCGTTCAAGAAGTGGCGCGACGGCAAAATTTCGCAGGCCAAGCGAGTGATCTATGCATCACAGTAGAAGCCTCCAAAAAGAGAACTTTTGAGAGCGTTGAAAGGAGATAGAACTAAAGTATGAGTGGAGCTGATATATATAGATATGGAGTAGGCGCAGAACATAGATCGGAATCATGCAGCTACTGCACACGCAAACCCACGGGTATGTGCAAAAAAAAGAGGCGTGATAGTAATCGACCATGAACTGGCGAAAATTCGTTTGGTAAGAAATCTGTCTTATGTGAGGCATACGAAATTTCAGGTGGTATAAATGGAAGAGTGACAGTTTGCACTTTTTTCAGAAGAGCACAGGGTCTACAAATGCACTGTCTTCAAAGTGTACCAACCCCCAGAGCGCACATGAAGCATGAACTAAAGCTTGAGCCTGCAAACACGTTCCAGCATAAAAGTTAAATGAAATAAAAAAACCACTATTTATGAAGCACTGGAACACACTGATTCCTTAATAAAGTAACTAAAACTTTGAAGTAAAAAAATAGTGAGGCCTATTACATTTTACCGAAAAAATATATTGTTTAGAAAACAGATACCTACTAATTTCTACCATCCAATCGAGGCGTATTACTTCGACAAGTTACAAGCGATGATACATTGGGTTTTTGGTAGGAAATTATCACCCTTAAAATGTAAAAATATTTCGGTACTAAATTTCACGCGATAGAAAACAGGGAGATGTGATCCTTCAAAATCGTCCTTGCACACACCATCTGCCATAAAACACACAAAATGCAGACTTTCCACCTATATGGGCCTCTCAAAACGCGAAGATATGAGAGTTCCTAACGTCGAGTTAATTTAGTTAGGGGGAGTAGTGCAAGGAAAGTGGATATATGCATTGTCTTATATGTGAAGGCGGGACACTTCGATTACCTGAAGAGGAATTTTTAGACGGTAGAGATGTCAATTAGGTGGATATCGGAGATCTGGTGGATCGAGTTGTAGACATGACTGTGTGTGTTACTTCAACTACGTGACACGTTGCGATAGGGTCCGTTTTTGAGGATGCGCATGTGACCGAGAAGGCCCATGTGCCGCAACGGCAGTGGAGGCGGCGGTCTCTGCTGTGTGTTGCTGCTCCAGGCACTGATTTCTCAGTCTCGGTGAGATGGATTCGAAGGTGACTAACCGAAACGATGCATGAGGTGAATGCGCGATCGCAATGATGACAGGCTAGAATCGAGTCCCCATTGCTGGTGCAACTGATGGCGGTGCTAGAGGTAGCAGGTGGCGGGACATCCGTGGTCTCATATGTGAGATATGAGTCACTCAAACACCTTTTATGTGAAATTCATATGCTTGGGTTTCGGAGCCAGGTCGTATAAGTAGCACGCGCAGATGAGGTCACTAGCGGCTGCACCAGTCCCTCGCACAAGCCCACTGTCCGGGTTGGATGGTGGCTAGAGTTTGGGAGTGGGAATAGGGTGCGGTCGACGACTTAGCGCATTTTCCTCACTATAAGCAATCTGACGCGCTTGAAACTATGACAGTACGCTAAAAGCCGTGGTATGGAAGTTTGCCAACGTACGACATAACTCGGACTGTACGGTCAGCCCGGTGTGTATTCGTGTAATGGTTGACTGGCGGACTGAGAGCCTGCTTGCAATGGCTCCTCCTTAATGTGGCTTTTATAGCACTCCAAATCCGTGGGATCCGAGTCAGGTGTAAGGGCACGCTTAGAGGCAGCTCTGGCCGCGCTAGCCACCTGCGCCCTCTCCCATCTCCGGTCTTCTTGACTCTGTCATGACACCGGGCTCAGGTGGGGGAGGAGGAGAGAGTGCGGTAGATGCAACGCAAGCCCACTGTCACCGAAATTTAATTCACGCGCAAGTCACCATCCCTGTGCCACTTTGCAGTGGGACACACGATGGACCTCGTCCAAATCGCTGGTCGAACTTTGGAATGCGCCACGTCAAGGACCATGGCACTGAAGGAAAATATCGGCACCCTTACAAGGAAAGGGCCACTGTTGAATGTGACCGATCGGAACGAAGAATAAGTTCCACTTGAAAGGAGTGATGCGACATTCAGAGAAAGTTGTACTTGAGCTTTATAACCCAGAAAGGACCGTTTATAAGAACAATATTGGTAAAATTGCAAATGATCAAAACAGGATTTTTTTCAAAGGGGTCCCCATTTATGGTTAGTTTGTGTTGTACTGACAGAAAATGAAACGAAGAAAGCAAACCACCTAGATGCTTGAGCCCGATGGAGTCGCCCTGGCAGTTAAATTGGAATGACTTGATTGGCCTTAAAATGCAGGGAATGCTTTTATTTGGTTTCCGGGTCCAGTGGCCAGACACGAAAGCCACACATCCCACACCAATGAAACGAAATGTACAAAAGAAGCATACCCTAAGACCCACTTCTTTTGGGGATTCTGCGGCATAGTCACTTATCACCTCAGCCCGCGGGCGCTTGCTCAAGTAACCGGCCAATTCGCGTCTGTCGCGAAGGACTCGGACATACTCGGAAGGCAACACCACACCTTCGCCAGTCCACTTCTCACATTCGACGAAGGCGTCATCACCCAGCTCAACGGTTCCGTTTAGTATATCCTCTTCGAAGTTGATCCACCGAAGTACTTCCCCGTCCTACATAAACAGAAGTGCAGTACGCAGCCGTGGAGTTAAATTGGAACAACGATGCTTCGGAAGAAGGATAGAATTAAGTACCGTGACTCGTAGGTTCTGTTTGGTAGCCGGCGAAGTCTTCAAATTTTCAACAATAACCCAGGCTGAGTCTCGTGGAAGCATGAGTGATGGCTAAAGCGAAAAACGAAGTTGAAAAACATGTTAACCTCAAGCGCACGGCAAGCTGTAACAAATAATAAGTAGTTCAGTCTGGATGGCTTCTTGTCCCATAAGGAGGACCACCTCCACAGAAGGCAGTCAGACCAAAAAGGCACTTATTCAGAGGACCATTTGGCGAGCGTAGCGTGCTTTCGATAAATCCTCGTCAGGCAAGTACATGGGAACCGGACACATGTTAGCACATGCGGTCAATAATATTTGTCTTTTCATACAAGAGCGTCGTCTGAATGGAGGGGGTGGGGAGGAAAGAAGTCACCGCCATCAGGTTGAGGACACCGGTCTTGTGCCTCCTGTAAGCTCCGCGCTTAGCATGGCCAACAACCGCTTAACCACATGCTCTCCCCCGCATCTTTCCAGTCCCCCCTGCGCGGTTTAACCAGCTGTCTCTTGTCTGCTCCGTCCCCCATCTTCACACGACTCAACTGTGTAAAAAGACGAACATTAATGACCACATCTTTTAACTTGTACTCCGTTACCATAGAAATGTACTAGATCAACGAGGACGTATCGGAAGCACGCGCATGCTCTCCAAATGCTCTGCTGAATCCTTTTCGCGACTCTGAAAGTACCTGTTTTAAGGTTCCGTGAATTTATCGATGACCTTTCGACCTGCAGTCTGGAGTGCGACCTTCGTTCGTCCAAATAGCTTGGCAAGGAACGGCACCAGCTGGGTCCTTGTGATTCATGCACGAAATGGATGCTAATGATGCCGTGTTGAACAGAACCAGTGCGAATACCACTCCCTACTCTTACTGCGCTCCGGTGTCAAAAGCAGGTTGTGCCATCCGGCGGTAAGATTCAACTGAGTAACACATATTATCACGGTGTTGCATAGGGAACGAATTGACATAGGGGTTTTGAAATTAAGCCGCCATTTTTATGCTCTCCATTTGCAAGTAAATTTTCTTATATGTACATCGTTTGGTCTAGTTCGCCCATTATATACCGTTTTTTTAACCCCCTTAGTTTATTCGAACTACAATAATGAGGTCATCACAGTGCACGACACTGGCACCGTGTTGAAGGAAGTTCAATTTGATTTACATCTTGCGGCTCATTCAAGGAGGATTTTTTAAGTCGGTAGTTGCAGCCTTCGGTCATTCGTTTGTGATATTCCTCTGTTATGTGGTTTGTGGGCCCAATCTTATTCACAGTGAATGGGAGACTTTGTTGCGAATTTCAGAAGTATACTTTCAAAATAAAGTGTACCTCTGTCTCTCTCTCATGTAGGGAAGGAGGCATCCTAGTCCTTCTCAAGAACCAACTTAACTCGATAAACAGGAATCGGCTAAGCTATGACCATAGGAGCGTTGCACAGGTTTTAATGGACCTCAAGTGGATTAGAAGTGCAGGAATTTCGAACAGAACTGGCGACACACCTAGTTAAAATTGCAGGTAGAGTCCCAATCTCCTGACAGGACTCAATAAAAGGAGCCGCCTATAACATAGGTGACGTTGTGCCAAACTATAGGGGATCCAGCTTAGGGTTTCGACAAAGGGATACACAGCCTCCCTGCTATTTAGCACAAGGCCGGCTGCATTACGCGGGCGGGGCGTTCCTCCTTCCGTATCCTGTCAGAAAGCAGACCGTAGTAATGCAGACACCGAAGACAATGCGGCCCAGTATACACACTCTCGACTCATGCGGACCACTTTACCTCGGTGGTTCCATAATCAGCTCTAGGTTAGCGCTACCGGGGTAAGCACGCCCTGCAACAGTATAAATGGGTGCACATGAACAACATTCAGGCGACTAAAGGGTTTTGGTTCTTAGTAGACGGCTCCTATTTGAACGGCCACAGGAGTTTGCTGCGTGTGACAAAAAACGGAGATCGCTTAAACCTACTGACCTCGGATTGTCAGTTTCTTCAGCAACCAAAAAAACTAAACCGGGTTAACCTGGCGAAAAAAACATCTTACAAAGCCAAAAGAGAAGTCACGCACGCTAGATGAGTAGACTGAAACATGAGAGGATTTCCTGTTGACAGAACATCGAGAAGGGTCCTCAGTAGTAGCGGAGGGGGAGGCCGGGGTATTCTACAAATGCATAAAAGTGAAGCAAGAACATGTTGAAAATTTAAAAACAGAATCAGAGCCGTTGTGAATATCTGCGACGCACTCAAAGGCGAAGAATCATTGGATGGAAAAAAACATGGTAGCCACAGTTGTTGACCTGCAAACCAACAAATTTTAATCGTCTCAGATGTTCTCAAGGATAATTTAACCTTCCTTAACGAAGATGGTGCAGATGACACGTAATAGGCAACCGATAGTACATGGAAGTTAATATGGTCGTTGAGGTCTTAATTATCGTCTTTAATCGGTTAAGCGTCAATAGTAAGCAACAGCGGCGTGGAATTCGAGTCCGGGACGCTACCCGTCGAAGTACGAGTTTTCGGTAGGAACTTGGAGTACAGCCAGCTGGAGACGTCATATAAACCCAAAACAACCATTCGAATCGCCGTGTTCTCAGTGACAAATCCTTACCAATACATACCAATTTAATTCTAATAGACACAAGTTCATCTAAGATATAAAGGTTGAGATGATTGAATTCTGAATAATAGATTACAGCGCAGAAAAACAGACCACTACTCGAATGAAATAGTGGCAAAGGAAGGGAGAAAGCGAAAGACACCATCAAAAAACTCCTCACCGGAACTTTAATTTATTTCATTTCGATTCCAAGCTGGACTGGATTAATAGTTTCTTATATAAACCTGTCCCAGTGTTTACGCAGGTCTCATCCAATAATAACTACAAAATTAGAAAATATTTGCCACAAATCGTGGTTAAAAACTCAGAAACGGGATATAGGCAGATGGCCGTTCAAATGGACTATCATTTGTCATTTAGGTATGGATATGCTCCTTGACAAACAAGTATGCTTTTTGGTGCAGAAAATAGTTTTTGGATGCAGTTAATCAATGGATAGTTAGGAGGCAATATCATGTTGAATGACTGCTAAACAATCCAAAACAAATTTAGCTTACAAGAAACTGGAGGTTATGAAAGGAAGCCTGGCCAGCTTTAATTTGATAAATAATAAATTGCAATTTAGAGTAATAGCAAACTACTTCGCACGGCGGTGTTCTTCTAGAATTGCCTGATTTTAAAGACCTGATATATTCGGTTCGTTAGTAAACTGGTGCCTTCTATTTAGGAGTACCATTGCGTAACACACACACACACACTTTCTTAATGGAGTATGTTCACGAATTTACTGGCTAGGTATTACGGCCAATTCCCTTCTCAGTTATTTAATTTAGAAGCCATAGTTATCTGTCCCTCCTCTCAGTCGACTTTTTATAAGCTCTTGTATAAGGTGCTTCCAGGTAATCTGTCTGTCCGTCCATAACAAATACCTCAGCCGACTTATGTTTGCGTTACTACGTGATTTACCACTCTTCACATTCGAGAGACAAATGTAAAACTTGAATGGCAACTGAGAATGACTAGACGCGTTCTCAGTTGCGTCCCCTCTAGAACAAGCAGTCCCAGGAATCCAATGGCTTCAAATTCCACCGAAATGATCAAAGCCTTTAAGTTTTGAGACAAGGCAAATACTAAAAGACGCCTGTTATTTCGTTTGCATGGAGTAAGACCAGACAGAAGGGGCCCTTTGCGGAATATTTTCTACTGCCACAGCAGTGTGATTATAACGTTTGCTACTATTAGTACTGATTGTGGTGATGGTATGTACATGCCACGAGGAGAATCTAATAATGAATGCAAAAGGTGATATTAGGTGTGACCAACAAAAATACTGAAGTCGAGCGAACCTAGATAAAAACTTTGCGAAAGATGGCAAGCGTACACGGCATAGCCGACTGGGTGGAGTAGCTTGCATAAGCTCAGTATTCAATAAATAGATTTAACGGGTGGCAAAGATACCGAAAAGTGCTCTCATTAACTCCAATAAAACCAAGACGTTTGTCCGTAATGGTATCGACACTGAATACCTCGAGCTCTATATGAAAATGCTACCCATGGAAAAAGACAAAAAAACCTAGGTTTTAGAGAGTTAAGTTCTCATTATAACAACAATCTTTACGATCCAATTTTTATATGCGGACGATAAGAATACTACCGGCGTAAACACATTTACCTTCTACTAAAGACAAGAAACGCGCGCCGATCACAGGACGACCACGGACTTAGTCAAAATTCTAGGCGGAAGCAAACCCTCTGAGGTGCCTGGCCTCATTTTGAAGCAGGCACCCATTTTCCTTCTTACCATTCCATCTACTCTGCATAACATTCAGGAAGATACCTGGCTTCCCGGGGGGCGTTAACCTTGACAAGCTAAAAGCGAGAGTTGTATATGGTGAGTAAACAGCGAGGTCCCCACGAGGTGGTTAGGAAGTCTTACAAGTAAATTTATAGTGAGAAGGATTGCATCCACTGCAATTTATTCTTTTTATGCTCAGCACGGTCCAATGGCAAGAAAACGTCAAGGCGATCGGAGGTGGTCATGGATGAAGTGATTAGCAAAACCAAACATTGCCGCTGCGCGTACTACACACGAACTGGTCCCCCAAACAGGCAGCGTAACAAGAAAAAACAGTAATCCATCAAACAGGGCAATCCGAGTTCTGCTTAGCATATGCTTCAGAATAGTTTTTGCGCTTAGACAGTTTGCTTCAGCACTGACGAATTGTGATTTAGAATTCCCTGAAAAGAGACAA
Source organism: Schistocephalus solidus (assembly GCA_017591395.1). Lineage (NCBI taxonomy): Eukaryota > Metazoa > Platyhelminthes > Cestoda > Diphyllobothriidea > Diphyllobothriidae > Schistocephalus > Schistocephalus solidus. The sequence continues at coordinate 14,264 of WEDG01007055.1, forward strand.
AACCTGAAGCCCAGAGAGAAACTCGATATAACCCCTACTTCGTTATGCTTAAGTAGAAAACGAAGGTAGAAGAAAGGTGTGCGAGAAGTCAAGAAACGGTTACCAAATACGAGCAAGAAAACGCACCCAGAGTCCTCTATGTGATTTAGATGGCAGCATCGGTCTTGCCGGTAGAGGTAACCTAAAAACAATCAACTATTAACAACAGTCAGTATATTATTTGAGATGAATTATGGTTGTATGCATGGGGACCGTAAAAAACTTTTATTTGACGAAACAAAATAAATAAAGTTTCACAGAAAAACAACCAGACTATGAGAGGGAGAGAGAAAAAGCCGACAGTTTTTATCCATACTCTACGAATCGTTGCTTCTTCGTCGACCATTTTTGTAACAAATACGAAGTTTAAAGGCGTTCGCCAGCCTTTCTCTTAAGAAAACTGATCAGAGGCAAAAAAACAGCAAATTGACATCCCTAGGAAAGTGCAGACGCTAGTATTCATGCAAACATTAAAATTCAGAGGAAGTAAGCTTGCAAAATTAAAACACACTGGAAACCACTACTTCTATCAGTAGCCCAGACAATCAGGAGGTTAGATTGAGACGGACAGCTTGGATAAGTTTATTTAAGCACATTAGTGTATGCATCGGCATTATCTCTCATCGATTTGATGTCAGGAAAGACCTATTGAAATCAATAACTACGGTTCCTTTGAGAGCTGAGAACATTTTTTCGCGCATGCTGAACAATCATTTTGCATCTAGGAGGGGCGTGCACCGATCGCAATCTGCATTGCAGCACGGAAATGAGCATATAAACCTGGCATTGTAGTGATGAAACTAGATCCCACACACATACACACGTTAGTTCGACCATCGTAGTCCAAAGATGCCCACCGTATGCGCCAAAAAGGGTGGTGCAGGGACGGTGACTTGCGTGTGAATAAGTTTTAAGTGATAGTAAACTTGCACTGCATCTACCACATTATCTCTTCCCTTACCCGTGTGTGCCGAGTGTCAAGAAATAGTCAATAAAACCGGAGGCGGGGTAGGGCGCAGATGAATAAGCTCCCAAGGAGTGGGAGAGCGGGGAGCGGCATGAGCTGGCACCGACATGTGCCCATGTTGGGCGCGCGCACCCCCATGTTCGGCATTTGTTATGGGAACTCATCCCAGTCAATAATAACGCCTGCCGCACCCTGATTTCGCCCACGTGTTGGTCCAGCACAGCTACCACGCGGCCCGTTTAGTGGGCACCAATGGTTGGCACGTTCAACCGCCCCCTCATGTTCGGCATTTGGTATGGAAGCTCATCCCAAATAATAATAACGCCTGCCGTAAGCTAATTTGGGCCCCCTGTTGGTACAACGCATCTACCACGCGGCTCGTTTAGAGGGCACGCAGTCGGTAGCATAGCGACTAGCAGTCACTAACTGAGGGTTACTCTTCTGGCTTATTTGCTGTCATCAGCTATTGATAGCCCAACTAGGGACTGAAAACCCGAGATTCGAACCCACCTAGTCCGATGTCTATCGACCAATGTGGGCTGCAGGCCCTCGGCTCCAAGGCAAATCGGGAATGCCCATATCCATTGGGCTAGATCGGTGCAGGCCAATCTCTCCCGTGATTACTACTATATAGTCCCAACCTCGGAATGGCATGACATGAGCGCCTTAGTGTAGAGTGTAGTGTAGTTTATCATACTCCGTCGACAGACTCGGGCTAGAATCGTGGGTGTGAATGTCAGGATTGAGGTATCATTTAATAGCCAATACAGTGCTCATGCTATAGGTGTTAAAAATATCTCAACCATTTTGCAGTCTGACCTCGACCTACCACTGGTTAGTGTTTGATTGAGTGATTTTGCTATTTTCCAGGAAAGACTATGAACGTGTTAGAATAAGAAACATCGCCTAGCAGCCATCAATACTTACCCAACACAAAGACTTGGCAAGTTCTGCGAAAAAAATAGTACAAAACCAATAAATTGTTTGTTCCTAAACTACAGTCAAGACAGGATTAGAGTAAGAGACACGTAAAATGCCTGGAAGAAAACGAATATGGCGATGGGACGCGAAAAGGCCGAAAAGTCTCTCTGAAATAAGCTGCTGGTAAAATTCTCCTGTAAGGGGCGATTTATGAAGATAAATTCGCTAGTATACGACTTATAAAATTTCAAATAAGGAAGTAAGATTACGGAAACCCCAGTCGGTAGACTTCTGCTAAACAGAAACGCTTATTAGTAACTTGTTAATTACGCATTTAATGCTACTTGGGGTATACTGGTCTGAGGAACTGTCATTTGGCGTAATAATAGGTGCACCGTTTTGTTTACATGGATTTACGTGGAGTTTTCTAACATTGCTGTTCACCAAAGGCTAATGCTGGGCACTGGCAAAATGTTAATTTTAAATCCAAAATACCGAGAATGGTAGCATGGCCGGATTATAAACCTTATTACAAATAAAAAATGCGAAACCAGCGCTCTGAGTGAATCGCCCTCCCAGCCCAGCTTTAAAACACTGGTATGCGATTTGTTTAGAAAGTACAATCACCTAAGAAAAAAATTGACGCTTTGTCCGGAATCTTGTAGACAAAATTATTTCGGGATAAGTACAGTAAAAAACTGGGGTGTACACATGAAAAGAAAACGCACTAACGTGAAGAAAATCAAGCTATGCAACTGTTGTAAGAAAATTCTTTCAGTCTATTCACTTGAACATGAAGATCCCGGTTCTCATAGCAATACGACCCAAAATAGAACAGTCTGTGCAAAAAAGGCGCAATTTTTTTGGAAGTTTTGATGGCCAGAACGACCTAGGCCCCGTTAAAATTTGTCTACCATAGTGGGACCGTGAGCCACGCTTGCATCGCCAACCACTGCAGCCCATCTCATCTATAGTAGGTTTGAAATATTATGAAATAAGATTGTTTGACCAATCGCGCTTACTTTCTTCTTATACATGATAGAAAGAACTTTCAAAACATCAAAATATAATTCGACGCTCGGAAAATCGTCAACTGCAGGCACAACGCGAATTTCCTAAGAAATTCTGATAAGGCTGTGGTGACACATCCCACGATCAGGGTAGCCACAAGTGGCAAGCATTCTTCGAAATAAAGTTAACTAAACTTCCTTGGATCCAATTCTGAAAAAAATCAGCGGCCTTGACGGGATTCAAATCCAGAACAGCAAGGACCGGGCTTCAGTACAGCAAAAACTCTCACCACCTAAACTACGAGGTCCCACCAACAGCGGTGAGTTTACTCAGACTTGGAAAAAGTTGGCCACCCAGCCTACTGTAACGTATGCTATTCACCGATTTTTATGCTGCAAGCTGACTACCCAAGCAGGAATTCCTAATCAATCAATCTAGAATCCGCCAGATGACTACCAGATTCACTTAATTCTTAAATATTTTTGGCATACCGGGTATGGCTGGGCGTAGAATTGACGCAAGTACGATGGAACTCATAGGTTCCCGTGCGGCCTCGTAGCTCAGGTGGTTAGAGCGTTGGTTATACTGAAGCCTTGCCCTTGCCATCATCGGTTCAAAACGCGTCAAGGCCATCGACTTTTTAACATTTGGGCTCAAATAAATTATTGAACTTTGTCGGGAGGATCTATAACTCAATTTGCTTACACCGTAGAGTGTCGCCAATTAACCCAAAAACTACGAAGTAAAACACATGAAAATTTAAAAGGGCGTTTCATCATGCCAATGAGACACCATAAAATTTTGAACGGTACGGAACATGCGTAATAAAATACGAAAAAACTAACAATTTTCAGTGTATAAGCTCCAGAAGGAGTCAATTGGATATGAGTCTTGAACTGCAAGATAGGTAAGGCCGAACCCGAAGTTCGGTTGGCAAGAAAATGTAAGTGCGTTTTTGTGTAAGGAGGGTGGCCACGATCTGATCGACAACATTCTTGACCGAAACAGCCCAACAAAAATCTGCTGAAGAGTGAAGTTAGAAGGCTATGTTGAAAAAAGCGCCATGGAAAAGAATCGTTCCATCATCGCCGCTGAAGGTACCCAATTACTTAAACTTGAAAGTATGTAATGTGTATTTAAGTAAGACGAACATCTTTGGTAAAGTAAAATCTTTAATGCGTAAAGCTTCGAAATTGGTCCCTCAGCTTGTCGTCAGACTATGGGGTGTGTACAAGAACAATTGACTAATTAACTGCATCTAACAGAGGATTCAATATTTGGCCGATATCTGTACCAATACGCGTTAAGTGCATTTTGTCATCCAGGACCGTAACACGACTTTTCGGCAGCCAAAACCACGCGGTAGGTACGAAGCAGAGGGATGCGGTGAACAAGGAGATTGCACTTACCCGTCGCTCACAGAGTCCAGCAGAGGGAGTCTCGGTTGGTTCGTTGTTCCCAGTCTCAGCGGTACTACTACAATATGAAATGGATTGGCAAATGTGACACGGCATTACACGACAGTGGTTTTAAAGCTGAAGGCGGTTGGTTTTTGCCCAATACAGATGACTTGAAAGAAAGCAAACTATATCGCACCACTGGTAGCGAAAATAAATCTAAAAAGTCATCTGAAGTCCACTCTGAGAACTGTCTACTTGAGTACAAGCATAATTGGTTTAACACGAAAAACCAACTGGCTACTGTATCAGAATCTTTGCTTCAAGGGTTCCGAAAGAAGTTGAGTAACTATAGAGCTCCTACCCCTGATACTTTAATGGCGGTTTGATGATTTATCAGGAGTCAGATAAAAGGTTTACCTTGTAGTTTCCTTTTTTAAACTCAAGTCTGACTCCATTGGGATAAACTTGACCACCCTGAACTAGATAAATACAAAACATAGTCTTGAGGCATAGCGCATGTCCTTTGGTGTCCTCAACACCGCTGTTTCTATTCACCATGGAGGATATAACGATTTAAAAAACCGAAAACACACGCGTTAGCCTACTCGCCGAGGATGCAATCATCTTGACGTCGACGACCCAAACAATCACATACTGTACACATGTAGGGTTGGATTTGAACTACAATCGCACAAATGTTAGCAAAACCTTAACCATTATAACGGGCCCAGAAGTAGAAAAGATCGTTCCAACCTAGTTGACGTGGGTCTCCAAAACCTCTATGAGGCCTGATTCTTGTCACTTACGGGCGTAACAGGGACACTGTTAGGCACACAGAGCAAGCATAAATGGTGCTGCCTTGTCCAATTCCAATCATTTATCGGTCCAGTAGAAAACCTGCAATTTTACTGCAGTGCGACTGGAGGACAAGCGGCAGGAGCTTGGGCCAAAATCACCCCCCCGCCTCCTGTTCTCAGTGCAGCCGGACACTAAGCCACAGAAATCGTCAATGCAGATGTGTCGTTAAAGCATCACCCACCAACCTCACGCCCAATGAATGAAGTTTATCAAACGTGAAACTGACGGGTGGCACACCAGATTGGTGCGTGGAAAGAGTCAGACAGAGACTCACGGAAGAACAACTGCATCACCAGTCCGCTGATGTCACTGGCGCATCGAAAAAGGGAAAGAGTTAGCTTAGACCAGCGCTAAGTTATATCTCCCTAAGTAATCTATCGTACCTCCCTGACGGACCCGCATTCATGCCTTGGCAGGTGGCCAAATGTCGGGATACAAGGGTCGAAGTACCGAAAGATGTTCAAATTACAATAACTCAACTTTAATATGGCCCTGGGGACTGGCATAGACTAGTTATAGATAATAGTGTGTGATGCAGGTAGCCAGCCAGTGAGCCCAACACTGCGGGTGTGGGAACAGAGTGAGGTAGATACTGCAGAGGCCAACTGCAAATTCACGAACAAATCACTGCTGTGACCTTTTCGGTACGGCATTGGACAGAGGCATTTACGAATGTCAAACCGTCAGCTAGAACCTCTGGTATTTGACATAAAATCACGGTTCAAACAAGGTAACTGAAGAACCCCAACCTATGATAAATCCTCGCAGCTGACGAAGAGGATGCAAAAATAACTAGCGCTCCACTTTTAATCGATTCGAATAAAAAGTAATTACAGGGATACGGTTAAACCGTTATGGTAAGCACTGTTAACGACGATATCACCAAGTGAGCAGGCCTGATTTAGTGTCAGCTGCCCTTTAGATGGTGATCAACTTTAGGCGCGACCTGAATCATAAACCCGGATCATAAGAGTAGTTCTGACTCCTACCCCAACCGAAGTAAGCAAAGTCTAGTCATGTCTTACGCGGCTGCGGGACATTAAGGCAGCCTTAACATAAAGTTTGCTGATCAAAACCTCTCATCCAACCAGGAAATCTGTAGACACACTACTGCAGATATAAACTCGAAGCAGGTAGGTGTGCTATATACGGTTTAACAGGGTCGATTGTCCGGCTGAAGTAAGGCAATGGAATGACAATGGCACCCGGGCACTCCGGACACCAAACGATCGCCAAAAAGACGTTAGTCCCTCCTAGGGCGTTGGTCAGTCAAAAAAGTGATACTGTGGCGAATACACAAGTACGCAGTGCACTAATATCGAAGGGCCCTGTGGGAAGACGAAACCAGGTGCAACCGAATGCCGCAGACGACGGTGAAAGGTGACCGGTAGAAGAACCACGAGATAGTGCTCTTAAACGGTGAATAGGCATTTCTCAGTCGGCTGCGAGACAATCATTGTGTTCTTCTATGATGGCAGATAAAAAAAAACATGTAAGGGCTACAAAATCAGTCGGCTGCGAAACAATCATTGTGTTTCTCGATGATGGCAGATAAAAAAAACATGTAAGGGCTACAAAATCTGTGTAAACACAATAAAAACCTCATTTTGTATTCAGGATCTTAAACGAAAGGTGCAAAAGGCGACTCTTAACAACGGATAATACACCGGTAGCATTTGTTATAGTTGCACATGCCCACTAACGCATGTCATGCCCTGGTTTAGACCCCCTGTTGGTCCAGCGCATCTACCGCGGGACAATAATGGACCTATACGACAGTTCGACCGTCGTATTCCGACGATGTCCACCGTATGCTCCATGGGAAAGCAAAGCAGGGACGGTGACTTGCGCGTGAATTAGTTTTAAGTGATAGTAGCCTTGCGCTGCAGCTACCGCACTCTCTCCTCCCCCACCTGAGCCCGGTGTCATGACACATGCAATAAGACCGGAGATGTGAGAGGGCGCAGGTGACTGGCGCGGCCGGAGCCGCCCACACACACACACACACAGTCACACACACTCACACACACACCAAGAAACTTATGTAGCGTTGGCAAATGGAGAACAGAGGTTTTAGGTGGCACGAGTTCCCATTTTCCACCTGGTCCTACCTCCTACCTAACACCAGGGCCACAATGCTGTATTAATGCCCATACTTAGATGGAAGCTTCATATCACATAATCATACCGATTAAGATATATTCTTATGACACGAACATAAATATCAAAACTAAACCTGGCATGGATTCCTTCGTTTGTGGAATGCGTCGACCGGGTGTCTGTTTGGCAGCGAACCTGGCCAGCATTCCACCACCACCACAGCGACTGTCGACTTGCTGCGCATCTTCTTCCGTTTGGCGGAAGAGAGGAGAGAGCCTGATATACAGAAGCCAAGGCCACGCTTGGGAGTAGCTGGGACCGGTGAGTTCAGGGCATCAGGGCCAGTGAGCGAGTTTAGGCCGGCCTCTGAAATCGAGTCCGAGTCTCCGACAGTCATGCAGTAAATTTCGATAGTGATAAGAAAGTCTGGTTGCAGGTGGACGATCTTAATATTAGCAGGAAGATCGATAAAGGGTGCCGCTCTTGCAGAGCCCACGGGAAGGTCACAGAAGCGCATCAAAGTTATCGTGTATGTGTGGTAGAGACGGCCCTCGCCTACACACTTGAGAATCGCCATGAGGTGGTACTGGACGGGTTTTCTTCCACCAAATGGACTATCGTAGGGCGCCGGGGTGCCAACTGTACCTTTGCCAACGACGGCAAAACCACCCGTCTGATTGTAGGGAGCCTCAGGTTTCAGTGCCAGTCGGATACCATTAAGGCAGAAACGTGCTCTTAGTGGCTCCCCACGCATTGGTGGAACAAGTACCGGCGAACCACGATTCAGCAGAGATAGTTCCTCCATCAGAGCCTGTTGCCTCTGGCACACACACACACACTCGGCAGTTCGACCGTCGATTTCGACGAGGTCCACCGTATGCTCCACACCAGGTGGTGCAGGGACGGTGACTTGCGCGTGAATTAGTTTTAAGTGATAGTAGCCTTGCGCTGCAGCTACCGCACTCTCTCCGCCTCCCCCACCTGAGCCCGGTGTCAATGGACCTATACGCAGCAACAGACAAGGCCACACTGCGTTGCCCCTTCATTTTCGGATGTGATTATCTCGATCCTGCGTTGAATAAAACAAGTTGCAGATAATATTTCTTACCCATAGACAGCAGGCTTCTGTCAATCAGACAACTAAAAGGAAACATCTTTCATAAAGCCCGTTTAATGTTTTCGGTTAATAGTTTTATTGATTCGCATGCATTATAAATAAGAATGGAATCCAACATCCGCTAGATCACTACGGTTCAAATGAATGGACATCACACTTAAAAACCCAAAAGCATATAGTGCAGAAAGAAGTACCGGCAAATACAAGGAAGACTGGGGAGCCCCATTTCCGATTTATAAGCCGTCGCTACCCGGTCACACCAAGCCCCACGTTTGGATAACCTGGAATTGGAACGCAGACCGTTGGGTCACTAGGCGACGGTGCACAGCTTTACTACTGAGCTCCAGGTCCATTGTCTTATCATTTGCGAGCGGGATCGAATTCATGACTAGCCAACCCTGTGATTGACTGATGACAGTTAATAATTCAGAAACTATCGCCTAGATCTCCTTGTCCTCGTCAGCATTCTATTCTGCTTTATTAGTATTCGCTATGCGACTGCCTGCAAGGACTCTACACTGGGCTTCGGTTCCAGCGGAAAAATGACTCACCTTTCGTCGTGCGTGGGCTAAAAACACAGAAAACGGTAGCCTTGTGAGATGAAGTAGTGACATCACCAAAAGAGCCAAAGGAAATTGAGACGCACCAGTTTCTCCGTCAGTTCATCAATGGAAACGGTCTCTGGTGTATTTGCCACTGTTAGAGTCTTCGGAAGGGGCGAAAACCTTGGCAAAAGTGGCTCACGCCACGTTTGCTCCGATGGCAAGGTGTTTGGTACCGCAGGTTGCCGAACAGGGTTGGGAGGTTCCGCTGTGGGTGAAGTAGGGGGACTTGTCGGCTCTTTTGCTAGTTCGGGGTCGGGAAGAGGGACGATGATGTCTAGAACGTCAGCAGGCACCCGTCCCGTATAGTTAGTTTGTCTGTTGAGTGCCCAGTAGTGGTTCCTGTCCAACCGCTTAAGCAGGCAAAGATGATCATTGACCTTCAGGGGACGGGGAGAAGATAGGGAAATAGAGGGAGTGAAGGTGTCCGGGAATGCAAGGGGTCAGTGAACAGGTTTGAAGGCGAATGAAAGCTGCGGAAGGTTCTTTTCAAACGCATCAAGTTGTGGTGTCAGCCTACCAAGCCTGAAAGACTGTTAAAAAGGCGAGGCCATGTGTTAAGGTCGAATGCCTATCAGACGATCACGAGTTCTGTCCAGTAGCTGACCTGCCCAGGCAGCCTATAATGTATGGTGGAACTCACGAAAAATGTCACAAATAAGCCGAAAAAGCATCGTTTGTGTAACCGAGAATCAAGTCTTTGCCCACATGTCTAGCGTAATGAAGATGACGTTAATAAAACGGAAAGAACTTCAGATAATGTTTGTTGATGAGAATTTATGAAACCTCCTTCAAAATATACCTGGGCACTCGGTTGTTTGTTCGTGCTAATAAACATAGCAAAGTAAGCTCTTGTGTTCTGTAGAGCTCTTAGTGAACGGTTTATGTGAGGTGGGTGTATGCGAATTTTGTAGAGCGTTTAAGCATATATTTTTCCAAGAAGACGTGTGAGGTAATAGGACGGTTTCGGCAATAAAAACCCTGCCTTTAGATCCGCAAACTGCTTTCAGAAACATTCAAATTCACACCTCTATGCATCACCGAGGGTACAATAATACCGTTCGATGTTGAACCTTGTTAACACGGGTGCAAATAAATTCTCGGAACAGAGACCCGCAAAAATATTTTCACGAGGATTCTAAATACAGGTAGATGCCTTACAACAGCTCTGATTGTATGTTTGAAGTTGTCTCCTTTAGTGCTTTGGCTCAAGAACCTAACCACAAGGCAACAGTGGCAAGCTAATTTTATTTAATGGCCGTTCATGGTTGTAGGGCCATCATCGGGATTTGCGGCCTTTTATAAGGCAGTCGGCGTGAAAGACCTCAGCCCTCCGCGCACTGGTAGCACTGTCGAGGTGGCTTGGGCACGTTCTCCGTCGTCCGCCTCACGAGCTGAGTTCTACTGCTTTCGATGCGGCGCCGTTACCTACCTGGAGGCGTCGAAGAGGAGGTCAACTCAAGACCTCGCTCGCCACGGTTTGTCGAGACATGGAAACGGTGCTTGAACCTTCGGCATTCCAAATTCGTTGCTTTCTCTCGATCCCCGCCCATAGCCGCAAGGCAGCTAATGATATAGGCAGAATAACATGAGCGACAAAAGACAAAGGAGACTGGAATGGCCATGTTTGGCTTATAAGCCGTCATCAGTCAGCCAGTGATCCCCAAGGCACAACGGGACGAGTGAGTCCTGAAACCAATCGGTGAACGCCTGCTTAGAATAGTAATTATGGCCGATCGAAACCGGCAAGACAACGAGCTCGTCGCGCAGTGGGTAGAGAGTTGAACTTCTATCCACCAGGTCGCGAGTTCGAGCTTCGGGTGCCGAAACACCTGGAGTTGGGTATGGCTGGCTGATGACGGCTTATAAGCCAGAAATGACCGTTCCAGTCCTCCTTGTCTTTGTAAGTCGTGTTATTCTGCCTATACATATACACATGAGCAAAATGGGACGAGCGAGTCCTGTAAACGATAAGTGAATGTCTATTTACCATTATATATAAAGTAGATTGCCTAACGCATGAAATTTCTATATCAGAGTTTAAGGTAGTAGCAGGGCACGCATTTAAAGGTGTTATTTCTGTTTGTTTTATCGAATTAATGCACAAAAAGTTGTTTAATAATAAAGAGTTCACTTCAGATATGTTTATTGATGGGAAACTGGGGCTACATCGGGCAAAATTCGACGTTTCTTGTTATCCAGGAATTTTCCTACGCTTTTCAAAGCTACGAATCAACGCATTATGTTTTTGCGCGCAGCACTATGAATGAACGTTACTATAAACCGGAAAAATTTGGAATACATCCCTTCGGAGAAGAGAACATTTTGCTTTGTTTTCACAAAAATCAGGTAAATGCAGGTTTTATAAATCATATTGTTTTCGGAAATAAAAGGGCAGCTTCAGTTTAAAAAAATGAAGTTTTTGCAAATTAATGACGTTTTGTACCAAAAATACGCTGTAGTAAACTTGTGTGGATGTATTTTGTTTTACCAGACCGATAATTAGGACCGGAAACGCGCATGTATATGAGACCCGATGACACGCCGCCACTTTTCGCTGTCACGGCGTACGCGAAGTCTTTGAAGACAATTTCGGCCACTCTCTTGGGCGTTTGAAATCTTATAACTAGACTCAGAAGTAAGCAAATATATCGAAAAATACTCCAATAGAAAGGGAGAAGTGATTTCTTTAATTTTCGGCAGAAAAACGTATCCCTACTTTCAGCGCAGTCGAAAAACCGGTCAAACGTTCCCAGTTTTTCCTTGATTTCACCTTGGAAAAACGTTAAGTAGGCAGACATTCGACAGCGAAACATCTAATTAAAGCGCTTGGGATTGGGTATGACTAACTGATGACGGCTAATAAGCCAGAAATGGCCATTCCGGTCTCCCTTGTCTTTGTCGGTTCCACTTTATCAACATATGCTACCGCCTGTGAGGGCTCTAGTCTGCGCTCCAGGGCACAACGGAACATACATGTTCCTTAAGCAGATCGGTGAGCAACACACTATCATCATATTCCCGATCGCAACCGAAAAAACAACGAGCCCGTAGCTCAATGGAAGAGCTTTCGACTCAATTACCAAAGGTTGCGGGTTTGAATCCCAGGTATGGCACACTTGGAATTGGGTATGATTCGCTAATGACGGCTAATAAGCCATAAATGGCCATTCCGGTCTCCCTTGTCTTTGTCGGTTCCACTTTATCAACATATGCTACATGTCGCTATGCGACCACCTGCAAGGGCTCTAGTCTGAGCTCCAGGGCACAACGGAACATACCTGTTGCTTAAGCAGATCGGTGAGCAACACACTATCATCATATTCCTGATCACAACCGACAAATCAACGAGCTCGTGGCTCAATGGTAGAGCGTTCGACTTAATTACCAAAGGTCGCGGGTTCGAATCCCAGTTGTGCCACACTTGAGATTGGGTATGAATGGCTGATGAAGGCTAATAAGCCAGAAATGGCCATTCCGGTCTCCCTTGTCTTTGGCTGTTCCACTTTATCAACGTATGCCACATGTCGCTATGCGACCGCCTGCGAGGGCTCTAGTCTGAGCTCCAGGGCACAACGGAACATACATGTTGCTTAAGCATATCGGTGAGCAACACACTATTATATATATATATATATATATCGCGTTCATCATCTCCTGAAGAAGACGATGGTGTCCTCCCATCGGCTCACTCAGCAACAACAAGCAGTAATATCCTATGACGCAAAATTCCACACGAAAGATGCTCGACCAGAAGACTTCATTGCATCCTTCGAGTCTATATATATATATATATATATATATATATATATATATATATATATATATATATATATATATATGGATAGAGGAGAAAATACGGAACCCAGGTGTTGAAATGGAAGGAGAAGATAAGGCGATCTCTGGGGTAGAAGGTATACTTGTCTGACGTTTCACACTCATACTCGAGCGCATCATCGGAGATAGAGAATAGGGGGAACTACATGGTTTAAAAAGGGGGTCTTTCGTGCTCACTCGCGGTTGGTCCAGCTGCCTCGTTTCTCATTGGTCCTCCCCTCGTGCGCTAATGGTGCTTGACGGCCTCATAGGGCACTGGTAGGTCAATGCTGTGGTTGATAGAGTTGGCGTCTGACTGCCAAGCTTCGATGACTTCCCTCGCCAGTCTGTTTTCGGCTCGGCCGAGCACTTGAGCCCCGTCAAAATCGAACCGGTGGTTGTTTTCTAGACTATGCATGGCGACGTGTGATCGAATATCCTTTCGCCTTACGGCCAAATTGTGCTCGTGCATGCGCGTACTCAGTCGTTTGTCGGTCATGCCGCAGTAGTTGGCCGGGCAGTCTAGACAGTTGACACGGTAAATAACGCCTGAGGTGTCTGCGGGTGGTAGTCGGCCCTTTGGTTGCATGACTAATCGACGGATGGTGGCCTCCGGTCGGTGTCCAACGCCCACGTTTAGCGGTCTTAACACGCGCTCAGTGGCTTCTGAGACGTTCCTCACATAGGGCAAGACATGGAAGGTTTCAGGTCTTTGTTTAGGCTCACCTTCGGTCTTTGTGTGCCTTTGGTATAAGCATTTGTTTACGAAGCTGCGTGGATATCCACTGGCAAGAAAGAGGCGCCATAGGGTTTTACGTTCTCGCAGCTTCTCAGCCTCTGTGCTGCAGTGTGTCTGGATGCGGCGAAAAGGCGATCGGACGCAACTGCGTTTATGCGACAAGGGGTGATTGCTGTTGTAGTGAAGAATTTTCTCCGTGTTTGTCGCTTTTCGAAACACGCCAGTCTGGAGGGTTCCGTCCTCCTGCCTTGATATCTGAACATCGAGAAAGGGAGCATTCCATCCTCTTCTTCCTCCATTGTGAATTGAATCTGTGGGAAAATCGAGTTCAGATCCCTTTTGAAATTCTCTTTGGCTTCTCGGTGTATGATAACGTAGCGCATCCAGAATTTCGGCTTGTGGATCTGGAAGACCTGAGTTTCCAGTTCTTGCAGGATGGCCTCCGCAAGGTAGCCGGAGATCGGTGATCCCATCGGGGTTCCCTGGATTTGCTCATAAACATAGCCGTTAAACGTGAAGTACGTGCGAAGGCAGTAGTCCAGTAACTCCATTGCGTGTTCCCCTACGGCCCATCGTGGCGCTGAAAGGCACGCCTACCTACGGACTGGCTAAATGGCTCGCTAAGCATTTGAAGAAGCTGGTAGACGGCTCAGAACACACAGCCGTATCCTCAACGCACTTCCTAGAAAAACTCCGAGGCATCACAATCGCCCCCTGACGAGATAATGGTGTCCTTTGACGTCGTCTCCCTATTCACATCCATCCCAAAAAGAATTGGCCATGAGAGTCATCGATGACCTTCTGGACAGAAGGTACAAAGATGAAGGAAAACCTTTTAAAAGGGAACACGCAATGGAGTTACTGGACTACTGCCTTCGCACGTACTTTACGTTTAACGGCTATGTTTATGAGCAAATCCAAGGAACCCCGATGGGATCACCGATCTCCGGCTACCTTGCGGAGGCCATCCTGCAAGAACTGGAAACTCAGGTCTTCCAGATCCACAAGCCGAAATTCTGGATGCGCTACGTAGACGACACCTTTGTTTTCATACACCGAGAAGCCAAAGAGAATTTCAAAAGGGATCTGAACTCGATTTTCCCACAGATTCAATTCACAATGGAGGAAGAAGAGGATGGAATGCTCCCTTTTCTCGATGTTCAGATATCAAGGCAGGAGGACGGAACCCTCCAGACTGGCGTGTTCCTTCCATATATATATATGCAGGTGTTCCACACTTGGGATTGGGTATGACCGGCTGATGACGGCTAATAAGCCAGAAATGGCCATTCCGGTCTCCCTTGTCTTTGTCGGTTCCACATTAACGACATATGCTACATGTCGCTATGCGACTGCCTGTGAGAGTACTCTAGTCTGAGTTCCAGGGCACAACAGAACATAAATGTTCGCTAAGCAGATCGGTGAGCCACACACTATCATCATATTCCCGATCGCAACCGACAAAGCAACGAGCCCGTGGCTCAATGGTAGAGCGTTCGACTCAAATACCAAAAGGTCGCGGGTTCGAATCCCAGGTGTTCCACACTTGGGATTGGGTATGACTGGCTGATGACGGCTAATAAGCCAGAAATGGCCATTCCGGTCTCCCCTTGTATTTGTCGGTTCCATTCCATATATATATATATATATATATATATATATATATGTATATATATATATATATATATATATATATATATATATGAGAGAGAGAGAGAGAGAGAGAGAGAGAGACAGAGAGAGAGAGAGAGAGAAGAGAGAGAGAGAGAGTACCAGTGACAAGCCGCAAAGTTTCTGTGTCAAGCCGTGTCAACACACGTCCTACCGGGCATTCGTTTTAAGCGCATATGGAAATTGGCAGCCATGGGACTGCTGCGTATGATGCTAGCTAATATTTACAATATTAGCCAGGCACCACTTTCGAACAAAGCAGTCGACAAACAAGCAGGCAGAACAACGATTGTATTCGTCGTGCACCAAAGAGTACTATTAGGTGCCCCTTAAGGAGTGGGCATCTATGATTTTTTTCAGCGCTCAATTAGAAAAAGGATTAGGGATTCGGCCTCCTTTCAGCAAAATGCTAGGATAATAGCATGTTTAAGTAGGAGGAAACTTAAAGGTTTTTATCGGCCTAAGCCGATATAGATCACGGACATTCATCCTGAAAAAAAATACATCTAATCCCCTGATGAGGTCCCATTTTTGGAGAAACCGCCAAAGTCCGCTTACATTAGTGGAAAGGACATTTCCCGAAAAAAGCAATGCTGATGACAACCTTTGAGAACTGTCGACACCCGGTGGTATGGATAACAATCAAATTCGGACAGCGACCAAGCTGACTGTTGGCAACGGAGACCATGAATAGCTAGGTGTTCATTGAGATCGCAAAGGATGCCTTTCGTTGCACCGGCATTCACCACAGTCGATTGGACACCGTAAGAGTTCAATATATTGCTTTAGTTCACCGCTCATAGTAGGTAGGATTCTGATTTAGCCTACAAATATAATTTTATTTTTCAGACCACGGGCAGCTCCCTCGGCTTGTGGCCAACCAAGCATTTGTATTCCTGTTAACAGACAAGTCCTCAGTCTAATCGAGAATCTCAGCATCAATCAAAATGAACTGAGAAAAGGCAAGAAAACGTTTTCTATTCGGCAAAAAGCTGGATTTTTGGGCTAAGAAATTGTATACATTATTTCACCAGGGACAACTTGGCAGTTTAATGTGTAAAATAATTTAAATTAATTTAAATAATTTAGATGCTACATTGCACTTGTTATTTTTTCCCTTTTTCATACTTTCGTTATCACTGTCAGATAAATTAGACCTTAAATAATTGACCTTTACATAAATTAAATTTTTGATTCGAGTTTTTCGGTAAAATACCATATTTCTTAGCCAATGAAAATTAACTTAGCCAAAGTAGGTCTTTTGTGCAAATTCCGAAAACCTATCTTCTGATAGCATACAAGCTGTGGGCACTTTATCAGCGCACTTTCATAAAAGAGGTAAGAGGGGAACAGCATTCGTATTACGTCTTAAACAACCGGGTAATTTGTTCGTTTTTAATAGCTCATTCACTCACACAAAGCTTTTGGATGCATATTTTTTTAGCTCCAGGCAAGTAATATGAACAGGGGAAAGCTGATCGTCTCAGTCATAAGCCATTCCACCTAAATCTGCCGAAGACAATATTGACAAGAAAGCCCGCCTTAAACTAAACGGTGAGAGAAGTTCGGAGGTAATTAAAACACTTACGTTAACTTCACAGTCCTCCTGACGTCTCGGATAGTATCCCTTCACCGCGATCGCGAAGGGTGTCGCGTAATCTTGGAGGCTGATAGGAAGTCAAAATGCGAGCAAAAATGGGTAAATTGATTGCCTGCCAGTAAGTTCAACGGCGAAAGGCAGGAACAATGGCATGTCATGTCCGGGTTATTAACTGTTAGTATTCAGTAACGCTTTACCTCTCGAGTGCTGACGCATCCAATGTATGAACACAAGTCAGGTTATATAGGTGTTACAGAATACACCATATTTACAGTACAGGTACTAGCTAAAAGCTCCGATGTGTTTCGTCGGTATTCTGCTGCTGCTTGGCACAGTTGCGAGGGGTCCGGCTCCTTAGTGGGTCCCCCAGCGTTCTCGGTGTGCTTTCTGGTAGAGACTCCAGTTTAGACATTGTTGCATTTTAATTTGCTTAGAAATTAATCGGTAACTTGGTGAAAACAGTGTATTTGAAGGCTTGTAGGCTGATATGAATACGTGGACAGCGGTTATCTTACTTTTGCTGATAAAAGTCAGCCCAGATATTTAAATTAACTTTCAGTCTACATCTATAAACCTTCAAATACAATGATTTACTCTAAGATAGCGTTTAAATTCCGGTGAATTTAAAAAGCAACAAGTCAGTTTATAATCGGTAAACTTTCCGAGTAAGTGGCGTGCATCAAGCTATCCTTGGGGAGATACAAACGATTTGGGTTTGACTTGGCTGACAGGCTAGAAACGGCCAGCAGGGGTGACCACGTTCGGCGTTAATAGCTCTGGACGGTTTATTGCTAACGATGATGCCTAAGCACACAACAAAACGGAAAGGGTCATCTTCGTTCTGCAATCCGGATGGATTGGTGCACGCCGATGTCATTTAATTGTGTACCTAAAGTACTCAGAAAAGAGATTCCCTGCTTTGAAAAATGCAAACCACATACGAATTGACAACGTTGCGACCAATTGACTGCGTTCCTTTCCGCCCGCCTGCCTAAGCCACGTTCGCTAAACAAAGGACTACTTAAGTAGCATGAAACTTTCCATAGATTTTCTATATCCTTTTAAATTCAAATATATTTGATGGAAGGCGCACAAAAAATATTCATTCACGTACTCATTTCATAGAGAAGGATGTCATCTTCCAATGTTAAACTCTAAGAAAGGGAACTTTTTGGTTTAAAAAGTTTCTAATTAGTAGATTTCTTAAGACCAGGAGATGTCCATTCATACAGCATTGCGTCAGATCGTTTAGTAATTCTGTTTATAAAGTATTCAACGAGGTCCGCATTCATCGCACAAGTGCATGAGTCCTATATGACGCCTTCTCGACAGAATAGAGGAATATATGATTTTCCTTACAAGGAAAGTATACAGCATGGAGTTTTGAAACCCCAGGTTAGTTCCAAATTATCCGCGAATTGATAACGTTCTCCAAAACCGAAAGATACCTTCTCTTCGAACATAAAATTCGAGGAGGACGCAATTCTCTACCAAATGAGTACGAGAAAGGATATTTTTGTGCATGTCTTCTGTCAAATATAATTGAATTTACAGGAGCAACTTCATACTACTTACGTAGCCAGTTATTTACAGAATGTGGTTTATGCAGGCGGGCGGAAAGGAGCTCATTCAAAAACCGGCGTCTTTGCGTGGGGCGTTATGCTGCATTGTAATCAGGGTAAAGACCCCCCCCCTAGGCTAATCGAAAACTCCCCTCAGATCTTCGGTTCAGATTTCAGGCCATCCAGATCCGTTAAAAGAATGTGCCCGGTAGGTGTGTGATGAATAGTAAACCTGTTTACGCGACTTGAAGTTAAGCAGCGTTCATTCCCGTAGAGGAAAGGATAGTCTTTGGAATAGTTTGCAGTAGACGCAAGATAAGCAGTGAAATTAAACCAAATCGTATTCGCCTTAATAGTTCCTCAAGAAAATAGACGGCCGTACGAATAGCCACAACATTAGTTCCAGGCATCAGACACGACGAGAAACGTCTTTTCTTTAATTTCCACATACATTCTGGTATCGCGCACTCATTTTCGAGACTGGATTATATAGGGCATAACTAACAGGTTATCTGTTAGAAAATTTAAAGTGAAGTTAGAGCACAGGATTTTTAATTTAATTATTCTGAAAGAAAAAGTTTCCATTAAATACAATAAACTGGATACTAGAATTTACGTCATCTTACAGCATTCCATAGGTGAAAAGAATTTCAGTAAGATTCGCCTCCGTAACCCGCTTCTATGGATGTTCAGCGTAATATAGAAGACGAACTATGGGATACTAGGTCTTCCAGTAAGTCATTCAGTTTGGCAAAATTTGCAACAGGTGTATTACAAACAGACTAATAATGCTCATTTTTTCACTAAAAGTTCAAGCGTGAAATAAGCAAAAGGCACATCACAGCAGATGCTTTCCAAAATGACAACGTACTATGACGAAGAAACCGTTCAGTCATATCTAATACTGATGGGCAAATGATCAGACTATTTTTCATGCAGACTAAGCTATGCAGACCGTATATGCCCGTTCGGATCGTCAAACAAGAACTAAAAGAACCCTGATTCACAGGCAAATTAGTCAACTTACGAGGCATCCACTGGAGATTGAGCAGATGGAACGGACATCTGAAAAAAGACGAATCAATATAAATTCACCACTAAACTAGCGCCCGGGACTACAAACTGGGTATTATGATGCTATAACTACACAACTGACAACGGAATACGACGGAGTACAGTGTGACGGGACGTAACACAGGCCCGCATGGTGATAGTGGCCGACTCACAGCACCGTAGACTTGGGAAAACTAGACTTTAATAGGAGACTTCCGCCGGGATTCTAGTTAGGAAAGATGGTTTGGACCCATAGGCACGCAAGCAGGACGAAGGATAAAATTCACCCATTAAAAACTTCGAAAGCGATAAATTTCCATACAAACCGTAAAAGCACAACACAACACTAAGCTAGGCTTCCCACAGTACACGTACTCACACATACGGAACAAAAAACCAAAAAGTTGGAATGCATTTATTCGGCAAAAGACTATGCTCGCATTAGCTATTCGTTAAAAGTAGTCGTCCGAAGGAAACCTTTCACAGGATAGGACTAACGTCTCAGAATGGCGTAACAAATGGAATTGCAGCTATTTTCAATCCAGAGAAGAAACATGCTGTAAATGAATTTAGCTGTGTTAGGCGGCGCAGCACAGCAGACGCATAACAGACGTCGTCATCCGCACGAAAGCAAAGCAGACAACATTAGCAAACCCAAAGGATTAAAGAAGGTATTACCGGCCAGAAAGCAAGATGAACCCTTGTGTCATGCTTAGAGAGCTTAAAGACACCCTACGGAGGCAAGAAAGCTTTCAACGTTCATTAAGTTACTCATTTGGCTCCAAGGAATGTAAAACGTTCTACGGCAGTAAATGAGGTACAAACGATATTGCCTGTGTGTGGGGGCCAGGAGACATTTCTTATCACCTATAAAATCGTAGTAGATGTTAGTTTCCGAACAAGTGAGCACCTAATTTGTACTTGAATGTCATAACACTGTTTAAAAGC
Organism: Schistocephalus solidus; assembly: GCA_017591395.1. Lineage (NCBI taxonomy): Eukaryota > Metazoa > Platyhelminthes > Cestoda > Diphyllobothriidea > Diphyllobothriidae > Schistocephalus > Schistocephalus solidus. The sequence continues at coordinate 34,668 of WEDG01007055.1, forward strand.
TTGACCTCGGCAGGGGATCCAGTCTGTACTTGAACGACCCTATGCTAGAGGGCGTTCTATCGGGTGTCCGTAGAGATCAACTCGATCAGCATATTGATGAGCCGACAGCCCAAGGAGTCATTTCTTGCCAGCTAGACAAAGTCCTCAAAATTTAGGGCGAAAGCACAGCCCCTCAGTCCGACAGGTATAGCTGAGCTTAATCGGCAGTATTCGGCCTAGTATGAGAGGATACCAGGATTTTCACCAGCATTTACATCCTACCCTGGACTTCTCCGGAGCAGTTGGCAGGCCTCATTGAGCAACAGAGGCTAGGCCAGTGGAGAGTTCACCAGATGGGACCGAACAAACTTTCCCCAAATTTAGCCTAACAGTTAATGGTTATTTTATATAGACAGTGGCCGCACAGATAATAGGCTGAACCAACAAGGAGGCCAGGAGGCAAGCGTTATTCGAGCATCAGAGCTATAACAAAAGCCATATATGGGGATGTGGAAGCATAGATAGGCACAGGCTCAGGACGCGCCAGCCACCTGCGCCCAATTCCCGCATCAGATGGTTGACTGGCTCGGACGGAGGGTTGACGTCTGGAAGAGGGAAGAGATGGAACGAGGTCGACTCTGGGAATTCCGTCCGCATGACACTCAGAACATATTTATCACTATAAGCAGTCTGACGTGTTTTAAAACAATCGCGATGACTAAAACATTTGTGGCTTGGAAGGCTGTCAATTGAATCTTCTACGAACGGAGCGTCAGGCAGCACTGGCTGCCTTTGAACATGTATGGCACTCATATTCATATGCAATCCGAGTCAGCTACAGCTTCTGTGTATGGCACTCATACTCGTATGCAATCCGAGTCAGCCACAGTTTCTGTGAAATCCTAGTCTACCGCCGTCGCCCCAGGAGCCAAGGAACGGACCAACTGATCAGTTGGATCAGGTATTCTTGGAATGTGCGCTTATCAATATCTCTCTTGGGTTTACTATTTCCATGAAATACCATGGCATAGCAACACAGGCGTTATTTGCACAGGCGCTGATGTAGAGTAGCGACGCAGTGATTGAGCCTTGGGGGATACAACCTAAGTAGGAAGTAACGGTTGAACCATCTTTGAGAAACTGTACAATCCATATCAGCAGCTTGCTTCTTAATCCGATTTCTTCAAGTTGAAGTTTGTGTGTAACGCTGGCCAAGCATTGCTGTGATCCGTCTTGATGATAGAACCAATGACATTTCCCGAGTGCATGCGCCGGTTGCTCTGTCGAAAGCAAAAAAATTCGGATGGGAAGAACGGTTCTGTCTAAAGACGGGGTCAGCCCTGAGGGTAAGGTGTTTCCCCGAGTATAAAGCTTGTCACAGTGTAATAAACAAAAACTTGTGTCAATAATAGGCGGTAACAAAAAAACGTTTGGAGCACATTCAGTCCTCATAATCGAGAGGGCAACGATAACTCAGCGGCGCCAGAGCCCAAGGGAGGAATTATTAGGTTTCATCATTAATGCATTATCGTAAGAATAGGAACATTGGATAATAAAGTGTACCCAAAGATAGTCTAAGCTACTTCAAATATATTAAACTGATCACATCGCTACGAAGCGGAAGATGGGTTACGTTGGAAAGATAGGCTACTTATTTGCCTACCTACAGGCAACCTGGTACGGTCACACATGTAGGATATTGAACCAACCTTCAGCGAGGGGTGAGTGGGAAATAAGCAGTCTCGGGTCTGGCAAATAGGTAGTAGCAGACCAGCACTAACAATGTTACCAGAGTGCTAAGGGCTGAGGTTGGCAAGTCAACAATACCGTGAACCACCGTTATAAAAATTCGCTTGTCATCACCACCCTCTGGTTGAGCCAAAGCGCTAGCGAAGACAAACAAGAGCGAACAATGTGAGCGGCTATTGGAGGCCCGCCTTTACTCATAATTCACAAGAAACCTCATGAAAATACGACCGGCTACAGTAGTAAGATCAATGCTACGGCGTCCAAGAGAGTTTACGCGCTCCGCGACTTGGATCCAGTAGTGCAGGCGAAAAGTATGTCATCTGCAATACTCAATCAGGAATGGACATTTAATATTGGATGTTGGAGTTTTGTGAAACTTTCGGGACCCTGATATTGGATTATTCATTGTCAACTTGAAGAATTAGAAAGTTGCAAATACCTCGGAGCGAGGCTGCTTCCGACTGGGCAGAGTAAGGACATTTTCTCACAAGCTCATGCTGCTCACAAGAGTTTCTCAATCTTATGTATCTGTGAACTTGACCCGGCATCTCCATCACCACGAAAATTCGCGAGCACTGTGCATCCGTCCGAGCAGTCCTTGTCTGCGGTTGTGAATATTGGGATATGCACGTGAAGTATGAGCAAAAACTGCAGCTATTTGACAACCGTTGCTTGAGAAACATCAAGTTGCACTGACTTCGGCTCAAAAGAAACAGTCTGCGATAACATCGCGAGTATATATCAGTCCATCCAAGACGACTAAGGCGCTTGGGACTCGGTCTTTGCCATTAATCTTAGAACTTAGTGTAAATGCCCTCAATTCAGCGCCATTTCCAAAATGGAGGCATCGCAGAGGTCGATTCAAAACCTGGCTCCGCAGAGTTTTCCAAGGCATGGAAGTGGTTCTTTGACCTTAAGTATTCTGTCTCCGTAGCTGCAAAATAGAGTGGATTGAGCTCTCCAGATCCGCTGTGGCGAATTGTCACGCGTAAAAAGATGCAGTCCGAGACATAACCGAGGCCGGCTAGATCAGACATAATCACCGACGTACCAAGTACAAGAAGATGAAAATTCTATTGGTTTGTTTTATAAGATCAGAAGTGAGAACAGCAGATACCGAACCCTCAGAGGCTACACCACCGCACCCACGTTAAAAGTTCACCTTCAGTTCTCTATATCCTAAAGTGCCACGGCAATTACAGTATACTAAGGTAGAAATTAAAGCACGAAGTTAAACTGGCATGCAGTAAAAGAGGTTTAAAATGCCCTCGCAAACCCATTTTTCAATTTGAATGGTTTTACTAGTAGGAGACGGTATTATGCGGTCAAAATGGCAATATTATCGGCTTTCATTCGGGTGGTTGCGCAAAAAATAATTTTAATGCCAACGTTCGCTTGGTTGGAGTAGAAAAATGTTTAATTTGCCGACTGCATTACCGAAGCCCTGGGCAAAAGTGCAAACGAATGAACGCAATAAGTCGAAAACTAAATCCTGAACTAGGATTCTCACGGATTAGTAATGACGGTGTTTAAGAAGGCAGCAATAATAAACTACAAGTTCTTCCCTTACATATTAAATTAGGTTTTTGCCATGACGGGAACTCAAGAAAATAAGACAAATAGTCAATGACGAATGCAACCGCTTGATAAAATATCTTGGAGAAGGAGGCGACTTCAGCGGAGGTAGAGTAAGTTAATTAAAGGAAAAAGAGGCAATAGAAGTGGATTGAAAGAGAAAGTGGCAAGTCCTCAGGGAAAAAATAATATTCGAACAACTGCCAATGCGCCCACAGTAAACTGATCCAAGTTCAAATAGGAACGTTAGTATGCAAACAGCCAGGCTTTACCGTAAGAAGGGCGGCGAATTGGAAGTTTTAACTGGAATCAGAACACGTAACTCAGGTTGGCGGTTCCTAGAAAACTTCGCGATGAATGGTAAACTAAAAAAGAACATGCGAAACAACCACTCAGGAAATGGTTGACAATTTTCATTCATGGGTAAGCGCACTGAATGGATAATAAATAGACAAAATCCTAACGGCATTAAATTAAGCTTAAAGTTGGGAGGGCGTCACGGAAAATGTAAACCAAAAACTCTGTTAGCCAAAGTGAGCAGTAGAATCTGTGTAGTGCATGCGCATGTTGGATGGGAAGAAATTCAGCATTTCGTGAAGGAAGACAAAACTTGATGTTAAGCTACCATATTCCATATAGCGAAGGTTAAAGTAAGGGGAGACGACGTTGTGAGACTCTAGAATGTAGGCTGCATTTTCAAAGCTTATCGTGGAGTGTGACGGAATTTTTTGGACTGTATTATAAAATAGGCACAGAAAAATAACATTTTCGTAGCAGCACGAAAAGGGATAGCATGATTTTGTGAGAAGTCAGTTGAGGCGTAAGTCGGCAGCTACTAAAGGATAAAAAGGCAAAATTTAGATCGTTATCTCAGTTAGAAGAAATAAAAGGTACGTTCGTTCAAAGTTTTATTTAGTTTGCAGTACGAAGCGGGGCATTCATTGCCTGATAGAAAACCAGCCGAAGACACTATTGCAAAAAAATGCGAACGACAGCAACGCGATAGAGCAGTCTCACAACCTCTCCACGTCGTGATTCCAGAATCTGACGGAGAATTTCGCAAATCGAAGAACACGTGAGATCTCAAGTCTAAAGGATTAAAAATAATGTTTCCTCGACAGCACTACGAATGAACGTCACCACGGCGTCCAATGGTGCTTTTGTTCGAAAAATAACGATTCAACCGCACGGTTATGAATAAGGTCGCTGCTGGTGACTCAGGTGAATTCGTGAAATTATGCAAACAAAAGTCACTCTGCCAATTGTTACAGTGATTTTCCTGTATGCGAGCTGTACGGAGTCTTGAACTTTCCTTGTATGGTCGTAAACCGTGCAGTAAATCTGGATCGATTTGGCCATCTGGACATCCATAAATAAATGACAGCTTGGTTGAAAACAAGGGGAACAAGCTTAAATTCAAACGTTTTTGTCAAGGTCAATAAGTTTTAAAATATGAAAGAAGCACAAACCTAAACATCGATATGCACCCTAAAGCCGAAACGCTACATCACCAAGCAGGCTTTACGCGCATTTAGGTCAAACGATTACTAGTTGACTAAATTAAGGGGGAAGTTAATTTTCAAATTTTGACTGAAAGATTTATTTAGGGAAGCTAAATTGTAGGCTTGTCTCGAAGATATATCAGGCGTTCCGTTTTAAAATAAATCAGTCACTGGGACCCACCTTACATAAATTTTACCCAACAAGTTAAAAAGGTTTACCTTACAATATAAAACAGTTCGAAACAACATGTTCGCAAAAGGGCAAGCTCCAAGCTCTGGCGATGCAGGAAAAGATCACACTACAGAGCTTCTTAGAAGAAAGGTATGGTCACATCTTCAGCCTCAACGCAGCAGCACCAGGCCAGAGGTTCTCCCCTCGCCTCCGACAGTAAGCGAAGAGTTAAAGACGCTTAACAATTTTTATGCAGTTGCACCTTTTCATATCCGAAAGGAAAAAAATAAGTAAAAAAACGTGCACGTGACTAATGCTTCGAAAAATAATATCACAATCGAGCCTCTTATGAAAGATAGCAACAGACAAGGACACTATGCACAGCGACCGGAATACATCATGTAACGTACCTAAATCTGACACCTCCAGCATCTTCCGCGTATGTCCGTTCTTGGTGGGATGCTTTCTTGATCGCTCGCATCCGATCAGTTAACTGTTGCAATTTAGTTATCGTCGGTTATTGGCGCGTGGTTAACGAATGCCGCATGGATAGCCCAAGTGACACCCTAGTTCATTAAAATGTCCTTTAGATCGCATATAGAGGCAAAACTTAGAATAAAATAGTTATAAACATATTTACACTTTTATATCGATATGTTCTCATAAAGGGAGATAAGTCACAACTTCAAAAATCCAAAAACCACTTCTGACACTAGATTATGGCTGACATGTACCAGTAACTTACTGTCACTACATATAGACTTCCATACTGAAGATCATTGGATTTATTCACAAATACCCTATCACCATTCGGTCGACGAGTCGTGTGCTACAGGAGCGCCAAAGTCACTTTGGTGGTTTTTGCATCAACGACCTAGCGCTGAATTTCGACACGGTTCCCTCGAGTAGTGATTGCCGATTTAGCAAATCAGATTTCAATACAATTCATGGCTTATGAGTGTATTCTCCAGCATAATTCACTCGGATGTAGGTTAGTGTCACTTATTGCGGTTGAAAGCAAACGTATAATTGTAACAGTGAAAAAATGGTTAAATTTCAGTATACGCTCGCTGTGTGACCAAAACAGTTTAAATAACGGATAGAGGCTAAAAATTTAAGGCTCTATGCGATTAATTACGGGATAGCATGCCATAATATAAGGAAGCACGAAGGGAATGAAAAATTGTAGCGGCCGAAGACTTCGGGGTTTGCACACACACACGGGCGAGTAACGCACCTGTATTCGTTATTAGACGATGCGGGTATTGAACAGTGTCTCTAAGTGCCATGCCAAGCACTCAAAAGCAACAGTCATTAGGAGGAACGACAGAAATATTGGAAATGGATTCTACTATTAAGAAGGATATAAAGATATGAAAGGGCACAATAGAAAATAAAGAAGGGAGCGTTACATGATGCGATATCCCTTTTGGAGTGGGGGGAATTACGTCATGTCTGTTGGATAACCGGTGGGGAGTGCAACGCTGTGGGCAACTGCAGGGTCGGGACGAGGGGATGCTGACATTGAACGGAGGGTAGCGAGACGATGAGCGGCGACGGTACTCATGGGGATGGGGGTCAGCGTTCGAGAGTGGAAGGGGCACCGGCATCTTCACCGACATTCCATCACTCCATCCCCATCCGGGATCCGCGCGAAAAGTGCTACTAGTCCATTCAAACAATTCTGTCGGAACTGTGGTTCGTTACATGGCCTCCCTCTGAAATGCAGCACTGTCCTCAGTGCTGTGCGGGTCGGTTTGGTAGGTGTGGGAAGTGTGTGCTCCTCTCCATCCCACCGCTGCCACCAATGTAGCGGCCGAAGACTTCGGGGTTTGCACACACACACGGGCGAGTAACGCACCTGTATTCGTTATTAGACGATGCGGGTATTGAACAGTGTCTCTAAGTGCCATGCCAAGCACTCAAATCAACAGTCATTAGGAGGAACGACAGAAATATTGGAAATGGATTCTACTATTAAGAAGGATATAAAGATATGAAAGGGCACAATAGAAAATAAAGAAGGGAGCGTTACATGATGCGATATCCCTTTTGGAGTGGGGGAATTACGTCATGTCTGTTGGATAACCGGTGGGGAGTGCAACGCTGTGGGCAACTGCAGGGTCGGGACGAGGGGATGCTGACATTGAACGGAGGGTAGCGAGACGATGAGCGGCGACGGTACTCATGGGGATGGGGGTCAGCGTTCGAGAGTGGAAGGGGCACCGGCATCTTCACCGACATTCCATCACTCCATCTCCATCCGGGATCCGCGCGAAAAGTGCTACTAGTCCATTCAAACAATTCTGTCGGAACTGTGGTTCGTTACAAAATGACTCAATGCTTTTTACTATTATCTTGCGCTACGCGCGTGGATTTCAATCTATCAAAACGCAAAAGCCAATTTTCACTATATCAACTTGTTTTCGCGTTCTGCGTTAGACACCAAGAAAGATTGAAAAGACATTGCGGATGGCAAACACGTACTTTATTGTATTGGTTTATGGTAGCATATTGTGAAGGAATGTCTTATTGTATAACAAAGTTCTTTTATGCAGGCAGATCTTCTGAATGCTGGGTTCGGATCCCAGTAAATAAAATTAACAACCGGTTGGCACTGTAGGGCGGTTATTGGGTAATGGAGGACACCATTAGGTCTGAGAGATTCGAATATCCATTATGGGCACACAAAATAAAACTTATTGTGATTATAACGTCAAGAAAATAAGACACGAGTATCCAAACTCACCCTCCAAATCAGCTTGGGCGGAATCCTACTTATCCAAGCCTGGCCCGTCTGCGCAATTTTTATTCTGTGAATGCGATCCTACGTATTTAATTAAAATTTACTTCAGACTTTTTCTCCTCTATACTGATATCGTTGACTTTTTCCCAATGTGGACACTAATATTTCCATATATGCATTTTTCGAATAATAGTATACAACCTAACGACGTCATACAATACTACAGTTAAAGGTATAAGAAATAAGATAGATGGCGATGCAAGTTTAAAAGAGGACATAGGGAGTGGGAAATTATTATGCATGAAATAAGAAGCCTGCCGTTATCGTGTCAATTCACGGTCACTGGCAAAATAAACCGGTCTCCTGGGCTCCGAGAACTTTCAAAGTTCTGTGGTCCCAACGAACGGGTCTGTAATTAATACACAGTATTCTCCAAACCGATTTTCTCGAAAACCTCGGCAAAGTTTTGATTTTGTTACTGTGGTAGCCAGTTGGCCAAGGTATGGCGGGCATGTGAAAATACTATTTCATTTTCGTTTCGTTACCAGTACTTGTAGTGGTTAAGTATACAAACACAGAAGGCAGGTTGTAAACAAGACGTGTACTGAGGGTGTGAAAAAGCACAAGTGAGGTGTCTTGGGGTATGAAGCAGTGTAAATGAATAGGCTTATTGATTGGGCATTTCTTGGGTGAAGTCAAATGGCAAAGTGGGAATTTCATAGGCTGAAGGGTAACCAGTCAGAAAAAAGGTGGTCTGGTCGTGGTTAAATGACCTTGAAAGTTGTATTGTCGCGCGCGGGAGCGTCATGTCCAGACCATGTGAGTAACATACACTGCATCACTTCACCCTCAAGTTGACGACATCAGGCAGCGATTATGTAAAGATACAGAAAAAGGCATGCGGGTTAGTTAAAAAATGTTCTAATATGTTTCGTCCTGAACTTGTTGGACGGGGTTCCAGATTTTAATCGATCTTCTCAGGGCGTTCTTTTCGCACTCTGCCCCGTTTTGCGGAGTCACTGATTCCTCTGCCCCTACGGTACTGCTGGAAAGGGTAGAGGGATGATTAAAAATAGACACCTCGACTGGCTGCATTGTAGTAAGTGTGGGCCGAAGATATTTCGGCCTCAAGACGCCAGAGTCAACATCAAGTGTTGCGAGCAGTTTATTACTTCCCAAATTCTTCCCTTTCTGTTTCCGTTCGGCTGAGGACTTTATCCAGGTGTCAACGCACAATTCTCCCATCTTCTAACGCCAGTTCTATGATCTGTCCCTCGCTTCCTCGAACTGTCGCTGAATACCAGTTCGCTGAAGATTAAAGGTCGCACGTGCGCATCATATCACGCTTTCAGCTTCGTCTGTTTCTCAGTGATTTCCTCATGCATTGAAGGATAAAGCATATCGATCCGTGTGCGCAACTACCGTTTGAACATCAATTCTACAGGCAAAGCACCAGTTGAGCCCTTTGGTTTTATGCGATAGCTAAACAAAGAGGGTGATATCACTCTGCTTAATGCCGCTTGCGTCTGTTTTGGCTACCCTGTATTTTATTTTCTGACCCACGTGCTCTACGAGGCCATTTGAAGCCACGTGGAACGGTGCAGTGGTTAAATGCTTTATTGCTTTTTTGTGCAGAAATTATTTAAATTCTGCACTATTAAATAACGGGCCTTTGTCTGAAACGACCATTTAACATATCCCAAAAGTAGAAAAACGTATCTTAGCTTGTTGATTGTGGTAACTAAAGAACACCAGTTTCCGGGTGGAATAGCTTCAATCCATTAAGTGTGTGCGTCAACCACCAATAAAGACCATAGTGTCTTGGAATGGCCCGAAATAATTGATTTTTTAACCTCTTCCAGGACGATTCGGGCTAGGCCCAAGGTTATGGTAAGGTCGACTGTGTTATTTGACACACGTGGCACTATTTTACCATACTTTCGATGTCTTCAGCAATTTTGGGCCACCATGCATAACTGTGGGCGAGGGCTTTCATTCTCACCATACGGAGATGGGCATTGTGCAGATATTTAAGAATGGCTTGTCGGCACTGTGGTGGCACCACTACACGACTACCTCATAGTAAGCATCTATCTTGTATACTCAATTCGTTCTGACGGTTATAAATGGCTGAAATTCTGGGGAGGCAGAAGACGGCCAGCCCGATCGCAAGGATCTTTTTACCCAACTTAAGAGCGGACCTCTGGATTTCCACTATCTAATTCATTGACAGGTTACAGGTGCGTTTACTAAGTTCTGCAAAATATTCCTGGCCTCAAAAGCAGGTACACAGTTAACGCCATAATCGAAAATGGGAATCCTACTCATAGCTTCAGACGCTTCATTTGCAATACTTGGAATATATTTCATTGTATATGTGCAAGCGGAAAGAGGAAATGCCGATCATTGCCTTCTCGGCGAGGACGTTTGTTGTATCCCTCCTTTTTTACCCAGAAAACATAAAAGAGGTTTGTGGTCAGTGTAACTTTCGAAGGATCAACCAAAAAGATACAAGTGGAAGCTTTGTATGCCAGTCATTATTGCTAAGGCCTCTGTATCTAGCTGCGAATAGTTTGGTTCACACCTGGGGTATGAATCTTGATGCAAAGGCTATCGGCATCTGGACCCCAGTGGGCGTTCAGTGCATGAGAAACGAACCCACGCCATACGGGGATGCATCGCATTTATGTACGATAGGCTTTTGAGGTTGTAATAAATCAGTAGATAAGAGAAGGTAAGGGCCACATTTGATCGTTCAAAATCATTTTGTTCGACTTCCAACAAAATCCAGCAATGATTTTTTCGAGTAATCGATAAAGGGGCTTCAGAATGGTAGCCGATGGATTCATAAAGCGAATATAGTGGGTGAACACAACTGACTAATCTTTTTGGGACGAGGAGCCGTCTTTAAGGCTTTGAGCTTATGTTCAAGTGGGCGGAAAGCAATTTATCTAACTTAAAGTCATCGTACTCCACCAAATCTGTAAGGAATGTGCACTTATCTTTCTTAAGTTTAAAACCTGCGTCTTCTAAACGTGCTAGAACTGGGTTAAGAGTCTATAGGTGACTATTTTCAGACGACCCCCTTACTAATGTCTTATCAAGATATGCGCAAACGTGAGGTATGTCCTTCACGAGGCTATCAATCAAGCATTTAAATAAACCTGAAGCAAAACTAACTCCAAATCGGAGTCATCTGTATCGAAATAAACCTCGGTGCGTGGCCTCTCTGGATTCGATATCTAGGACGTCTTCGTTGTAAGCATGCTTCAGGTCCAAGAATGTGAATTTTTGGCCACTAGAGAGATATGCGTACAGGTCCACGATGCGTGCGAGAGGATAATGGTGTAGTTAAGTTTTGAGTTGATCGTCAGCTTATAGTCGCCGAAAGATACGTACGGTACCATCAGATTTATGAACAGGGACTATTGGGGTCGCTCATTCAGAATACAGCACGGGCTTGATGATGTTAGCTTTCTGTAAGCGATCAAATTCCTCATTGACCTTCGGTGCGACTGCCTAGGGGACTGACAAAGCTTTGAATAACTGAGGCTTGAATTCTGAATTAAATTGGAATTTCACAGGTGGGCCGTGGTAGCGTGTAGTACAATCATCGTGAAACAATTATCTATGATGAACCAGCAGGGAATCTAGTGCCAGGCTTTCACAAATCTGATGTTAATAGGATAGCACAGAGGGCATGCATTTTATAGAGTTCCACCTGAGGTGATTCGGTTGTTGGCTTCCTTTGACAATATGAACCGGCAAATAATGAAGGACAACATCAGGCTCAAATTCAGCCGTCAAAAACCCTTGAACTTCTACGTTTTTTCCAGTGTAACTGTGGAAAGTAGAACGAGCCGGATGAAGATAAGGGAGCTCTCGGTAGAGAGGCCTCCTTGATGAGAGTACCAGCTGCGCCAGTATCAATTACCATCTTCACCGGATAACGATCCACATGAAGTTAAATAGTATAGGGCGATTGTAGTGGCGTGAACGTTGAAAATATGCAGTGTATCGCTTCACCGTCACCAACTGAATTTGGGTAGGTGGCATGCATTTTAGTGTTCGACCATCTTTTGGCGAAGCACACTCGTTCGGTGTGACCGATTTTCTTACAAAACTGGCAAATCGTCTCCTAGTGTCTACGGTTTGATCATTGGACTTGGTGCTGAGGACAACAGATGCAGGACGGTAGTTGTGTTGAAGGAAGAGATGATTACTGTAGAGATGAAATTGAGGCAGTGTTCACCAGAGAGACAGCCAATTCAGGTTTAAAGGATGCTATCAATCCAACATTTGACCGATTCAACTGCTGAAAGTTTTGTCATACGTGCTCTTGATGATTGGCGATATCACAGGCCTCCTACCACGACAAGTCACCCATATCGAATAACAGATATTACCGCAATTTTTCATCGCACAACCCAACGATCTACTGCTGAACGAGCACTGCCTGCTTGAATTTGCTTGCGTTGATCTCTTCATATCTGCAGTCCTGGATGGCGAGTGTCATATTTGTAATAAAATACCCAATGCATTGATTGGAATCCTGACGCATCTGACAGAACCGATGACTGCTCAGAAAGATTGGTATTTTCCGCCCCACGCTGCCTCGAGCTCTGCCTCGAGCTCTGTTAGAAAATTAGTAACCTCTTGCAACTTAATGGTGGCGAAGTAACGTTGTGACAACTCTCCTAGATGGTTTAGAAAAAGTTTCAATTTAGAGTTAACAGCTAGTGTAAACGTGGGTGACAACATCGGAATCAGTTAAATACAATCATCAAATGTATTTCTCCATTGTAACTATGAGTTATTTGAGGATTTTTGGCCAAAAATGGTTACAGTGTAGACAATTATGAAGCCATTTTCGTTGAGCTGCGTCGCCAATGTTATGTATCGAACACAGAATGCTGGATGTGAACAAGAAGTGTACTGAGGACGGGAAACAGCACAATTGAGGAGTCTTAGGGGACGAAAAAGGGTATATGGTGAAGTGCGAATGTCCTAGGCTGAAGGGTGACCAGTCCGAACTAAAGGTGGTCTGCCCGTGTACACATGACCTTGAAAGTTTGCCTTGTCGCATGCGTGGGACATGATTTCCAGACCATGTGGATCACGTACACTGCAGTGATGACTAAAATTGCCACTCAATTGGTTGACCACTTGGATAATTTCCCAGGACTAGGTCCGGGTCAATCTCCCAGTACACGGCCCTCCCCTTCTCACTACCCATTTCCAATTCAATTTTAACTGTTTTCTGTGTTCTCGTTCACCATTATATCTGTCTACACATTAAATACAGCTTCATTGTTCAGTTCCCGTACGCTTACTACGTTTGAACTCAGATGCGGAGTTATGTCAGTCGAACACATCTACTTCAGAAAGTGTATCCCGAAGGAATTTAACCATAGACCCTGTGAAGCCCCCTGGGCTAGAGGAAAGCAACCCATCTCATGACGAGAAGGTAACACAGGACAGGTGCTGGACCCTATACCTCCCCCCGTTAATTAATCCCAGCTACTTCATTAACATTGTCACGCCCGAAAACCTCTACACCATGCTTGGAAACCTTTCCTGGCCATTTTAAGAGGAACCGAACCTATTGAGTGCATCGGGTTAGAAGTTATCTGCGGGTTTTCACGGGCACACCTTTTTGGTATTTCGTGTAACGGATAACGTCACACATGTAATCTATTGTTTATACATTGGTAAAAAATAATGATGATACATCTAACGAGATCATCCTCCATACACCAACGTTCCATTTGTTTACAGCGTCAATAAACTCAAAGGTGTTTTTCAGACTTTAAGGATATAATTAAAATTCAAGCGGCTTAAGCTTTTCTATCAGCCATTTGACAAACACGTGATAGGGCGAGTTTCCCATAACAAAGATTGGTCTCAGAGCTAGGCCCTGTTGGGGAATCTTTGGGAGGCCGATAATTCTGGGTAGCATCGTACATAAATACCTCAGTCTCAAATTCTTTGTCAAATAAAAAACCTTCTTTATGGAGGACTTTTAGGACTGTCGTCAACTGACCTTCACACATGTAGCAGGTACCAACCATACCCGTCGAATACAACTTAAACCCACATTTCAATCCTTCACTTTCGTTCTCGCATATTCAACCTAAGATATAGGGGTGAAAAGACAAGTTACGACTTGTTATCGATATAAGAACTTCCAAGATTATCTGACAATCTTTTCGCTGCATTCCTATTCTTTAAAGAGCGAAAGAAGTTAATAAATTAATGAAATCCTTTACATCCGATATAATCAGCCATTCATTTTCTCCCTGGGCTTGACCCATCGCGATCGTTCCAAAGAAGTTTGGAGACTAAGACAGTGCGTGGATTACCGTCGCGTAAACTTTGCCACCGTACGTGATTCTTTTCCGATACCTCGCATAGATGACAACTTAGACGCGTTAGGAAATGCGAGGTGGTTCTCGACATTAGACCTTAAGTCAGAGTAATAACTAGTGCAGATACAAACCAAAAGGCCGCTTCAAAACTGCATTTAGCGTTCCTCAGGGCCTTTTTGAGTTCTAAACACATCCGTTCGGCAGCCACAACTTTCCAAAGACTCATTCAAAAAGTCTTGCGCCCTCTATTTCCCATGCTTGCCTCATTTAGCTTGATGATATTATAATCCTTGATCGTACCATAGGTGAACGCAGGGATACTCTGAAACTTGTCCTCATGGCTCTCAAAGACGCAGGTCTCATGCTGAGCCCCAACAAATGCATATTTTAAGGCCTCGGTTCCCAAGCCCCCCCAGTAGCATTTCCACATTCCCCAATAGAATCGAATGGATTACATTCTGACCAACTCCAGAAAATCAAAACAGACGTATGGAGTTTCATCGGACTTGCGTCGTACTACCTACAATTCATCTGCAATTTTTGCCGGATAGCCGCACATATACTTAAATGTACAGAGAAAAGAAGGCCATTCAAATGGAAAATCTGTGTGTAACGATGCTTTTACTTCACTAGAGGCAGTACTCTGCTTAGCCCCCAGTCCTAACGACAGTTCGACCGTCGATTTCTACGATGTCCACGGTATGCTCCATAGCATAGTGGTGCAGGACAGTGACTTACGCGTGGAGTAGTATTGAGTGATTTTAAACTTGGGCTGCGGCTACCGCACTCTCCGTTTCCATATTCACCTGTGCAGGTGCCAGAAAAGAGTCAAAAAGACCAGAATTGGGGCCGGGCGCAGATAAGTGACTTGCCCAGAGGCGCTTCCGACCGAGACACCACGACTGAATTAGATCCCACGGAGTGGGAGGCCATAAATGGCAATAGTGGCTATGCAGCGTGAGCCTGCAGCTATAGTTGCTACCATGCCCTCAATGTTCAGCATTTGTTATGGAAGCTCAACCCGAATAATAACTGCAGTGCCCTGATCTGGTCCCCATGTTGGTCCAGTGCATCCCACCACGCGGCCAGTTTGCTAGGCCACAATGCTAGCACTACATAACGCGCAATAAGGTGCATCCCCGTTCATCCTCGATACTGATGGCAGTGGTTTTACAACCAGACGCACAAGGCTTAGAACGTTCAACCTGGTTCTTTAGTAATACCCTCTCGAAACCACAATGCAATTGTTGCGCCTTCCACCGTGAAGTGCTTGCGATTGTAAGGTTTTTTAAAATCTTTTAACATTTCCTTCGAAGCCGACCATAGAGCTCTCAAGGGCTTACTTTCTGTCACCTGGCTCTATGGCTAGGAATTTGGCATGATTTTTATTTAGATCATCAGTACCACCCAGGCCCGAAACTTCGTAAAGCAAACGAATTTTCCCACATAACCGTTCCCTACTCAACGGATGATGACACGCCACAACTTAACGTTAATTTAATGTGAATGAACGAGCAAACGAAGTATATGTAGGCCTCGGCTCAATAGAGTGCCCCCGACACATCTATAATTTACCGACATCTATCACAAGGGAAACATAAACCTAACTAAAAAGAAGTCACTGGTTCCAACCAAAGCCTACGCCACCTGCTTCATCAATGACCGTATCTTACCATCGAAAATGATATCTTGTTTAATATCAACAAGCTTTTGCCCTCCTCGACGTTAAAAACCCGTACAAAGCCATACCACCCAGATAGGAAGGGCTTGGTCAAAATCTCTCACAGGACTCTAAAGAATATATTAATCACCTTCCTTTAGGACGGCCACGAACACCACTGGGATGTCCGTCTGCTCTTCTGCCTCTTGGCTAATCGAGGATCAATCCACTCCACTACGGGCTTCACTCCTCCTTTTCTATGCACTAGGCTCGAGCTGCGATTGCCATGTGATCTTTCCTATGTTGTCCCTACCCCAGACCCAATCGTAACTACCAAGTACGCCACACATCTCCGTCACACAGTTTGCCAGGCACACGATGTTGCGCGGACTTGTATTCTATCCTCTTCATCCACCCAGAAGTTTATTCACGGCCATCAGCGTTCTGGTCAGACTTATCGAATTGGCGACATAGTGCTTTATTACAATCCACATCACACACAAGTACCGCTACCAAGGTTCACCACCCATGGCAAGGACCATTCGTTGTTTTGTACACGAACGTCCTTATCGGTGACGAATCGAAACCAGGCGCAAATCCCTTTACGACTCACTTCAGTCAACTAAAACCTCACCGAGAGCGGATACCAATCTACTCAACCTACTCACTACCCATACTCTCCGATAATTAATTTCCTCCAGCAGCGGTCGAAATCGTCATTCCGCTACCCATTGTCGATGCGGGCACTGAGGGCAGTGCCCAATCTTAAGGAGGACGTTATAACAGCCGATTGACAAAGGTATGGCGGGCATCTGAAAATACTATTTCAGTTTCGTTTCACGTAGTATCGGTAACTACAATCGCCGCTCAACTGGTTGTCCATATGGATACCTCCTGTGAAGCCACCTGAACTGGAGAATAGCAACCCACCTACCGACAAGGTAACATTGGGCAATGCATTACCGCAAAAACAGCATAATCACTTTTTCGATTTCTAACTAGACACTTATTCGCCAAACCTGAATTTTTCATGGTTTGTTCTTGTATCATCGATTCTTGTCAAAGTGACACTTGGCTACCATCCAAAAATGCAATCCTCAAATGTACGATGGATTTCGAGTACGCATTGGTCCTTCTAGAATTGTAAATGGCAAGAAACGGGAAACATTCTAGGTTCAGTACACAGCTCCACAAACCAGCAGAGATGCGCGTGTCATACTCGCACGAAGGCTCCCAAGATTCCTTCGAAATTGGATGGTATGCGATTACTTTCGGTTTTCTAATTATTCATCAAAATTCAAAGGAAAAAAACATGATAGTATTTTTCATAAATATGTAGTAGCCTTAGACGGATGCAACTTATATTTTGTAAAAAACGAGTGAGAAGAAACAGCTCAGACTGTTCATCAAATTTTTGGAAGAATTTAATAACCTTTTAGGGAATAAGCAAACATTTCATGCCATTAAACTATTCACCAGCGTGGAAGAATCGAGTAGTCTGTCACATAATGTATTACACAACTAGCATGACCGTTCTTTTTAGTATGTCTGTGCTGGGAGTACCCAATTACCATTCGTTCCAATCTGCTGAAGGTGAAAATGGGTTGGGAGTGGTTGAGTTTCTCATCGTGACTATCGTGGAAATTCCCTGACACCCCCTTTTCTGCAGGTTCATTCTCCGGATGACAATCCGATATCGTTTGTACTTCCTACCCCTAAGTTGAGACAAAGAAAAATTCCGAATTAATTGCGCAGCCGGTTGATGGCCTAGCAGGCCGCATCTCAAGGCATGAAGCCACCGGAACGGCGAACACGAACCTGAGGTAGTGGGAGCAAAGGCACAGCCTCCCCACACCATTATACTCGCGAAGGCCACCGAGACCACGCCATTTTCCCTGACGTAATATATGATCCCGTCGTGTTGTCGCATAACCTATGTGAATCGTCCCGAGCCTCTTAATGTCTTCTTGATCCCCAAATTATAGCGCTGCCAAACTGTGCTGTAGTCTTTTGCCAAATGCAAGGTAGGTTTTGTGAAAAATCCAGTAAGTATCAAATGACATTGCTCTTTTAGTTGATGGAAAAAGAATATACTGTCCATAATTTTGCGGTTTTATTGAAATCCTCATGGAATTTTCGAGAGGAATTCTTGTTCAAGGTGAAGGTATAGGGGTGTGGGTGGAACGCCAGTGAAGATTTAACCTACGACCTCGAAGAACGAAATAACCAAACAGCAGTGAGATTTCACGGGTTAACCATGTGCTTGTATAGTGGGACGATGGTGGCGTTCTTTAAGTCTGTCAAGACTTTTCCATGTCTCCACATCTCCTGCGAGGACGAGGTTAGCTGAGGCCCGCCATAGTTAAGCCGAAGGTGAGAAAGCGCCCAGTTCTCTATTGTTTTAATGGTCTCGTGCCTAACGCATTGATGGTTGGCAACAGCGTTGGTCGTTACCTGAGGGAGTATACAGATGGCTTCATCGAATACTGTGAAGATCCATTGGGAACGTCTGTGACGTGGTCTCGGCCCACAGCCCCAGAATTTGCCATTTTCCAGACAGGAGGCCTGCTTCATTGAACCTGAGCAGCAGCGCAGTGCCCATGATTTAGGGGCCGCAGAACCTCCTTGCGGGATGCACAGCCTTTCAAAATTTAAGTACGGTACGTGCACCCAATGGGTCCCCATGCGTTTTGTATCTACCTTGCTGCTGCATAAGACGTCGACATAGGAATCATGCCACTTTGTTGACTTCGGATCTGTGGTTGACGTAGGTCTTGTGCAGACTATGCATTTCCAGGAACAGACTAAATCAGTCCTAGCGCTGATGGTATGCGCGAATAAGGGGCGAAGGAAGCCCATTATTAAATCAACTGCGTCTCGACAGTGGCATTCTAGTCGGGAGGTTGAATTGGGTCCAGATAGAAATTCAGGTGTTCGCTTACAATGCAACGTCTCCAGGGTTGCAAATGACAAGGGAGTACACATCGCCTTGGTCAGTAAGAATCAACGCCTGCTAACGCAGATATAATCTAGCATTGGCTAAAATGTCCCAAATATACAGCGAACGATGCTCATTTCACAATTTCCGAGACATCAGAACACCCATGATTGGTTACATGGGTTCAGAGGGTTTGCTGATGGGAATTCGATATTGATGAAGTAAGTGGCAACGGTAAGTTACGGCCATGAGTCTTTGGAAGCCCGTAGGACCAAGGCATATATCAGCCAAGGGGGCTGAGAGAGAAAGCCGTCGTCTTAGTAGCAGTGAACCTCCAAAACAAATTAATTATGCAAATCCGAAGTTAGGACCAACATGGAAACGAGGATATGCTACAATAACATACAAACTGAACAAAAACTTTATTGATTTGTATTAATAGATGGCAGAATGAAAATCATAGAAGCGTCGAAGCTAGAACGAAAAAGCACGAAAGAAACTTTTGACGTTATCCTCAAAGCTCACAAGGGACCAAAATATTCAAAGTGTTCGCTGGGACTGTGCACTTTTGACCTAATTTGTTGGATGCATAGAAACAGTCATAGGGCATTTTTCGGTGTAGATAAACGATGTCACCAGTCTAAAAAAAGCGAAGATCAGACAGGAATTCTTTTCTAATAAAAGTCAACTGATCTTCCTCATAATAAAACATTACGTTTACAAAGCCGCTTTCCGAAGAACCAGTTTGCTTGCGGTATAAATTACCATCCACGCCCATGAGGTAAGAAGGTTAGAAGAGCTACAAAACTACTGAACAGGATTGGCAGGCGTGGAAGTGGCCGTCAAAAAGAGAACTGCCACCCTCGAGGCCAACGTTCGATAGAAGACCAAAGGGCAGTCACGGACTGGAATACAAATAAAGAGGGCAGATTTTCCAACTGTTCCCCAAGGTCAACGTGTATTCAGTGCTCGTATTAGTTTGTGGATAATCTTCCCATCTACCACAACAACGCGTAAGCCACGAGGGCTAACATCACTCATAAAACTCCAGGCGAAGGAGCTATTTGAGGTCGGCGTCAGTGGCTAAGAAGTGAGCATTTACGCAATGGGGGTCAATCGCACTGTTCCCTTTGATCAATTACCCCGACCCGTCGTCTACCACAAATTCGAGTCGGAAACTGTGTCGAACATCCAGCCAGACTGCGGTCTTCCACAATGGATGTTTCCTAGCCAATGGCAAGACAAAAAACCGCAGTCTAATTGTCTGACACTTCTCTCTTCATCAAGTGTTAAAGCCCTCCACTGAAACTCCTCACACACACACGACAGTTCGACAATCGTATTTGACGAGGTTCACCGTGTGCTTCCCAGCACAGACGGTGACTTGCGCGTGGATTAATTTTAAGTAATAGTGGACTTGTGCTGCAGCTACCGCTCTCTCTCTCTCTCTTCCCTCATCCACTTTTGCTCGGTATCAAGACAAAGTCAAGAAGAACAATGGCTGGATTGGACGCAGGAGGTTAGCGCGGCGTGAGCCTGCACCTACACGTGCCACCACCCCCATTTTCGGCATTTTTTATAGGAGCGCAACCTGAATTACGCCTGCCGTGGCCTGATCTAGGCCCCTGTGTTAGTCCAGCCCATCTACCACGTGGCTCGTTTAGGTGGCGACGAAGGTCATCGTCCATTACGACAGGTTTTGAATCACAAGTAATATATAGTATACGAAATTGGATGGACTCCTAAATTGGTCACGCTTCGGTATGCGTCGATTAAGCAAGTAATCTGGTTGGCCACTGGTCTAGTTGGTGGATCTCGTCTGCATGGTAACTGCATGGGAGTGCGGACACGGGATACATCGTACTACAACTCTCTTTTACTACACCCTTTTGAAGAGATAAGTAAAAAGGTGTCTTAAGATTCATGCGCTGAGTGTGTGCAAGTCTAAAATAAGCCGTTCTCACACAGGGAACCGAACTGTGATGGCTCCCTCTCAATACAAATTTCACAACGTGTCATGGCTATGCCTAACAAAGGAAGGTTTAGAAACGGCTAAAACTATAAAACCCTAACAGAATAGTACCTTAAGACAAAGTTCAGTTGGAAACTGCGAAATGTAATCCTCTAGAAGTTCGGCTCGCGGACGCTTGGTCAAGTAGTCGGCAATTTCCAGCTTGTTGCGAAGGACGCGGACACATTCAGAAGGTACGACAACACACTCGCCGTTCCACCTTTCACAATCTATGAAAGTGTCCGCCTTCAACTCAGTAGTACCACAGAGCACATCCTCGTCAAAATCGATCCATCTAAGCACCTCGCCCAGCTATAAAAACAAAAAGGGTGCGTTTTTTGCCAACAAAGGATAATTAGTTCACATCACATGACCAGGAACTGTTACCTCAAAAGTTGGCCTACTCTCAGAGGCTCTCAAAAAAATGGGCTTTTCCACAATGATCCAGGCTTGCTGTGGAGGAAAAAGAAATGGGCGCATAAGAGGAGAAAGAAATAACGAACTAGCAAACAGTTTAACGTGTATTTTGGAGAGATGCATCTGTTTGTTGGAAGTGATTTGAAAAGATTTCGGTAACAATCATGAGGCTTCTCCTGACAGACACTTGACTGAAAAACCAAAACCTGAACGGCACATGGCATTTGCGATGAAGACGAATACCGCTTCTATATCAAATTTAAGGTTTACCAGAAAGGAATTAAGTGCTTAACTTACTTCAAATAACAATGAGATACTATTAGAAAAGAAAGGTTGACAGCAGCATGACTTACTACAGATTAGGTTTAGAAGTCGCATAGTCATTTGCTTGGCTACAAAAGCGGCTCCTTGTAACCTGGCTCTCAGTTCTCAGGACAGAGTAAACCGACCAGTGTGGTAACTTCGGAGTCAGGACTTTACAAACTAAAATGGCTCAAAGGTATGGCAAATTTACCTTAGCTAGAGCATGCCGTATAGAATCAGACCAAATATCACTTGAACGAAATCGAGACGATTGGAGATGATATCGGGCGCAGTCACTTACCAGAAAGTTCACGCCTCGCCCTCGATATCCCACTGGCATGCTTCACAAACGTTCACAGCAGATATGACAGCGTCGCATATTTCAACAGCTCATGCACCCAAACTCAAAAAGCTTCGTCAGTCACGAGCGATAAAGGATGAGTGTTCCAAGGACGCAGTGACGAGTTAATGCGGCCCCAGGTACAGAGCCCACATGTGCAGGTTGTGAGGCATGCAAAATAACGGACTTAACTGCACACGGTTAATGGAGATAGAACATACACGACAGAACCGTTGGGTTGATAAATATTTGCGCATTGAGCCGCAATCAGTGAGCATAACCTGTGTTGAAGGCCAAGTTTGCTTAACAGTTAAAAGGTCGTGCAGTGCAACTTCACTAATGAGTACCTTGAGAGGGCCAGCCTGGCCAGGTACTTCTCGCGATGAGCTAGGGTTCAACATAAGTCGCTGCCTACTTGCACCAGCAGAGCAGCGGTCAGTTGAGATAGTAGCAGAGAATCTCATAGCGGAAGGCGACTGCAAGCGAAAAAAGGAAGGAAGGTTAGAATGCTTAAATGAAAGGTATTTAAAAGAAGTCAAACAAAAACTTAGTTTGCGGAAAACGACAGATGTCCCATTCTCCACTCAGGTACCCCTGAGAAGATTCTGTGATGACAAGGATGGAAAACTTGTGTTTTTTTCAGTAAAGATCTTTCATCGCAAGCAACAGGAGACTACAACTTACGCGAGGGTATAGCGATGACGTGCGTACGAGCTCGGCATGTGGTAAAGGAGTTTGACGCCACATCTAACTTACTCCACTTCTGCACCTCTTATTTCAATGGAAAAAGAAGGGAAGAATAGAAATTGGCATAGACGCAACGACGAAATCGATGCTCGCTTGTGGAATGAACATACGGACATATACATAAACTAGACTTTAAATATTGGGGTTTCGTATAAAATTGACCTCCACCTATTTGCGGTTCAATATTCGCGAATTCACCTATTCGCGGATTTCTTCCTAAAGCATATCTTAAATATTCGCTGATTATTTTCATTTATTTTCGTGAATAAATACATTTCTTATGATAAAAATGATTTAATAACTCCTGAATATCAACACTAAATGTGCGTGCCTGAAAAAAGGGTGATTGCTTAATGTCCCTCCAGGCCACAGTTTTACAGTGTTTTGGTTGATTCAAACGTACCAGATTATAAACAGTTTCAATTATGCGCTGCGTCAGTCAGCCTTACTCACTCACTCACTTTTCCCACTTCCAGACACTAGTTCAATATCGGAGCCGGTCAGTTATCTGAGGCGGGGGTTCAGCACAGTGGCTGAAAGACATAAAGAGCTTGACTGCACGTGCCACACACACGATGTGGCCCCACGCATGACACCAGGTTTTCAAGCAAAAAGGGTGGGTGGCTTGCATCTCGTAAGCGTGCCATAGAAGCCACATGGAGAAGGAGACAAAGCACACGCTTTCCAATGAACTGCAGGCACTGATTCCCTATCTGTGACGGAACGTGGTTGTATGTGATGTATGCATGTGCTTGTGAAATTCGTGTTGATGTGGTTTGGTTGAGGGTATCTTATGTCTCTAGGAGGCCCATTTTGTGACTGAGTGTGCCTATGTAGTGTGGCCAAACCATAACCATATATTTGCCTCGCGAGACGGCTGTGTCCGACTTTGGGATATGCGTACAAAGTTACTCCTAGCAAACTTTGGGTACGTGCTTCATTTCTGATTTTTGTGAACTAGACGACGATCCAAGATATTCGCGGCGCAGTGTTGTATTCAAAGCCATGACCTGAGTAGCACTTTGCGTATTTGGCACTGCATTTGGTATCGTTATAGTTATCCTCACCAAAACTAGTACGGTTTGGACTTGGTCCAGTCGTTCAAAAGGAACCTTGAAGCTATCTTACATGGTTTCAGTAGTTACCTTATGTGACAATTATCCTATTTCCGGTATTATTAGCTTGTGAACATATGCTTTCCAATTTGGACAACAATTGTTTCGATAAATACCCGGAATCAATGTGGTAAGAGGTGTACTGGAGTCATTTTGAATTTTCAAATCTTTATGGAGATCCGAAGACTATTCATGGGGATGACGAACCTTTCACGGTTAAAGGAAGATACAAACGAAAACATGTTTGGATAGAAAAATGGGATTTAGACCTTTAACGATACGAATCACAGTTGAGGCTCTTGTCTTTCTTACCCCCCACGCTTAGTAATTCTGCTCCCAATCCACTCTTTCCTCTTCCAATCACCGTCAAAAAGTCATACGGCGAAGTCGACATACAATTCCGTAGGCGGCCCAGGATAACTCGGGACACTCTCCCACTAAACTAAATCACGGCCAATATTGGAGTTCGGCAGCCGTCTAGAGACCCCATTGATAGACAGCACTGCTTACCGCTGACGCTGAAGGGCCTAGAGAAGAAACCCTTTAAATCAAAAGTTAGAAATAATGGCAGCTGAAATTATGTCGTAGCTCGCAGATTCAAAACTCGCGGTCGAAGCACTACAATGAACGACAACAACAACAACAACAACAACAACAACAACAAAAACAAAAACCCCATACCACAATCCAGACTGCCAAAGTGAGTTCATTCAATCAGGGCAGCCTGGAATGCTCACTCTCTTTTAGAGAATCCGAAGAGCAACCGGCTAAAAAGGAGGACCGCACTAGTCGCTCGAAAACTGGTGCGCTTCAAGGTGGACAGCGCTTTCCTCGGCGAAGCTCGCTCCTCCGAAGAAGGCCAACTGGAGGAGGCGGGTGTCAGCTACACCTTATTTTATAGCGGTCGCCGAAATGCCGAGCGATGCGACGGTGACGCCGTCTCTGCCACCCGGAACGATATCGTGGGACCACTGCCTTTTCGGCCACTGAATAAACGACCGATTGACGAGTCTACGCCTGCCTTTTCGGGGAGCCAAGTTCGTCAACATTGTCATCGCCTACGCTCCCCCAATTATTAGCTCCAACGAGGCGAAGAACAGATTCGACGATGAACTGCACATCATCCCGTGCCGAAAGCGTCAAGCTGGCCCTTAGTGACTTCAATGCCCGTTCCAGGACAGACCAGGCTGCCTGGAATGGAGTTCTGGGCCTCCATGGTATCGAGGGTAGCAACAACGACTTCATGCTTACGCAAGCCTGCGTGGAACACCGTCGCCTCCTGAAAAACACCTTTCACCTTCCGACAAGGGAGAAAGCAACCTGGAGGCACCTATGATAGCAGTGATGGCAAGCGCTGGATTAGGATCCCATCCGGATGCGAGATTCACGAGACGTACTGGTGGTAAAGGCGATATGCGAAACCAATGGTTGGATGGATCACGGCCTACTTATCTTCTAGACGAAGATTCAACGGCAAACTCGCCAGAGACGACAAGGTAAGCGAGCCCAGGTTAGTTAAAAACTGTTCTGTGGAATGGGTCTGCTTGCAGCTTATAGTTCAACAATCAACTGGCCCAACGCCTGGAGGAAGTGCAGGCTCCGGACTACAACACCGTCTAGACAGAGTGGAGTAAACTGCGAGCAACATCTCTTGCACCGTCCTGGACAACCTTCATTGTCAATAACAGGGCTGGTTTTACGAAAAAGATGCGACCCACTCACCGAGAAGAATGGTTTGCACAAGGTGAATATCAATTGTTGTACCAACGCAAACAAAGCCACATGTCCCGCCTGGTACGAAAGTGACGGCGAAAGATGAAAGACGTCTGGAGGGCACGTAAAGCCGAGGAAATCCAAGGATAAGCGGACCACAACGAAACGAAAAGCTTTCGCTTCCAGTAAGGCAGCCTACGGTGTCCGCACCAAAGGAACCGCCTCGATGCTCAGCTCCGAAGGAACAACACTCTCGGCGGAGAAATCAAACATTTTGGAGAGCTGGGTAGAGCACTTCAGAACTGTCCGGAACAACCACTCCCAAATCACCGACGCCATCATCGACCAATTTCCTCAAGTGGAAACAAAGAACAACCTGGACCTCTCGCCTTCCCTATCAAAAATAATCAGACTAGTGCGCCGGTTGTACAGCGGAAAAGCATCGGGCTCCAACGCAATCTCAGCTTAATTTTAGAAGCATGGTGTTTCCTGAATGATGAGAAAGTTACAATGGTGTTTCAGGAGATAAGGCGCAAGGGTAACCTTCATAGGATTTCATAGGATCGTCCATCTCTACAGTTGGAAAGGTAATTGGGATTTTTGTAAAAAAAGAAGAATCTCGCTGCGGAAATTTGTCGGAAAGACTTTTCTCACATCCTTCTCAATAGTCTCAACGGCCACTTGGAATACGGACTTCTCCCGAAATGACAATGCTGCTTTTGACAACATCACGACCCTGACCGATATGATCTTCACCGCCCTTGCTCTATACAAGAAGTGTCAGAAAATGCAGACCCACTTCTACACTAGCCTCGTAGACCCGACGAAAGCCTTCAGCACAGACAACCACAACGGACTCCGGACACTCATGCAGAAAATCGGTTGTGTTGAGGGATTCAAATACATGGCACGTAAGCTCCACGAAGGCAAGATAGCGCACGTCACAGAAGCATTTACAGTGGAAAAAAGTAGAGCTGGGTCCCTAGTCTAAACTTGTGAGTATAATGTTCTATGCTAGGCTATAAGACACCCACCGTGATGAGCACCGTGCGATCCACATGGCCTACAGGACCGACGACCAACTCTTCAAAATCCGAGGAATGAAAGCAACATGCATAGTCTATAAACTCTTCTCGGATGACTGCACTCAATATCACAAAGAAAAAGCTATGCAAAGAAGCATGACATCTTCGCGTCCGGCTTCGCTAACTTCCGGTTGACCATTAACACGAATAAAACGATGGTCATGCAGCAGTCCTTGTCAAAAACTTGGTGCAAAGACTCGCATCACGGCCAACGGCACCGAATCCAAAACCGCATTGAAATTCGCTTGGACAGTAAATTCTCACGCAGCACAATAATCGACGATTAATTTGTGCATCGGATCTCTAAAGCCAGACAGGTCTTCGGTCGCCTACAAGCCTCTGTTTGGAGTAACCATGGCTTCCATCTCAACCAGAGATTGAAGGTGCATCAAGCCATCGTTTGGACAACACTCCTATAGGAGTGGAGACCTGGGCTATCTACAGCAATCAAGCCAGAAAGCTTCATTACATTCACGAGGGATATTTAACCTGAGATGTCAAGATACAACCTCAGACACAGAAGTCCTTAAATAAGCCGGAAACCTCAGCATTCACGCCTTGCTGAGACAAATTCAAGTGTGCTGGTGCGGCCACCTCACAAGGAAGGACGAAGCGCGCCTAGCCAAGCGAATCTTCTATGGCGATGTAGCTGCAGATGCTCGGCAATAAGGGACACACTATAACGCTATAAGGACACCTTAAAGAACACCTGGCACCCGTCAAACACCACCCCAACTATCAACGCCCCCACCGCCAGCAACGTGGACTTGATTTCAATCTATTCCCATCGGGATCGAACATTCACCTCACGCATCGGTCTGTTTGAGCACTTGCAAATCGATCGCGCAGAGAACGCTTCACAATTGTCCGGAGCCACTATATACGCCTGTCGTAGCCGCCTTCACTGTCTATGTACATTCAATCCCCTCATGAGCCTATTCGGCCAGATGGGTGTCCACGACAGCGGAATTCACTGAAATATCGGCACGCAAATCACGCTCGAAAATGGTTTCATCTCCAGCACCATCAAATCCCCGTCCAGTGTCGTGGCAAAAATCCACAAAAGCATCGCCAACACAACCGACTCGGCAGCTCCCTAACATATCTGATCACGTTACCAGCATAAAAGCACACCAGGTATCGGCCTGATCGGACTCCTGCAAATACATTACATAGACGAAAGAACCGGTACCGGGAGCAGCAAAATAAAATCGCCTCACTCGTCTTCGCTGAACACAATAAATACTCACACTCAGTCACCGCAGGGTTATAGTCTGTCATACACGCAAACATAAAAACCTGCGATAAAACGGCGGACAAACCCTAGCACCATATATCTCAGTTGCATATACATTACACACACACACACGTCAGTTCGACCTTCGTAGTCCGACGGTGTCCACTGAATGCTCCAGAGAAGGGTGGTGCAGGGACGGGGAGTTGTGCGCAAATTAGTTTTAAGTTATAGTAGACATGCGCTGCATCTACCGCAGTCTCTCTTCGCTTAACCACCTGTGACCAGTTTCAAGACATTGTCAAGAAGATCGGAGATGGGAGAGGGCGCAGGTGGCTGGAGCGGCCGGAGCCGCCTCTGGGCGTACCACCATACCTGACTCGGATCCCACGGAGTAGGAGTGCCACAAAAGCCACATTAGGAAGGAGCCATTGCAGCCTGACTCTCAGTCTGCCAGTCAGCCACTCTACACAAAACACACATTGGGCTGAACACGCGCTCCGAGTTATCCCATCAGTTGGCAACCTTCCAAGCCACGGATTTTAGCGCACCGTAATAGTTTCTAGCGCGTCAGATCGTTTATAGTGAGGAACATGCATTGAGCCGTCGACCTCACTCTCTCCCCCATCCCCACAATCAGACCACCATTCGAGCCTGTCAGTTGTCTGATGTGGGAGTGGGTGCATTGGCTGAAAGATCAGCGTACCCGTCCTCGCGCGCCACAGCACGACCTTGGTCCATAACGCACAAACCAGGATTCACTAATTTAGGCGATATGGAGGAGCCATCACCTTCAAGACAGGCAAGACAGGATATCGGACACACGAACACAAAATCGGCCCGACATCAACTATCACAGGCACAGATTCGGCACCTGTCACGCAAGTCGGAGGCGTGATATTTGGTTCCTACTTAATGTGGCTTCTATGGAATAGCCCACTCAATGGGAGACCAGCCATCTCCTCCTCCTTTGTTGCTCGGTGCTATCTATTGTGCGCAGATCAAGAATGTGGGAGAGGTACAGAGGAGTTGGGGTGTGGTGATCACGCCTAGACGCGGGTTCACGACGTGCCAGCCAACTGCTCCCAATCACACACCCGGTTTTCATGAAACAGTTTTGACAACAGGTCCAAGTGGGTGAGGGAGGGAGGATAGGATGCGGTAGATGCTACATAAGTCGACTCTCACCATAAATAACGCGCAAGTCATTGCTCAAGCACCCACTGAGCACAAAAAGCGCGCTAATCAGGCCGTGAAGTATACGACCTTCGTGACATACCAAGAGGTCGGTCTTCAAGCAGCGTCAGCTAACGGCACGCTGACATGCTAGGATAGTCGACTGGTGCATGGAGGAGGGAAGAGAGTCAGACCAACACTGGCGAATCCACCCCTACGGCACTTCAGCGCGCGCCTGAGTCAGTTACGATGGCCTAGAGTAGCCAGCTGACGGTATACCCCAGTGCTTATCAGTACAAAGCGCCAAACGGCTCCTTCATAAAATGCCCTCTGCGGCACTCTCACAGACGCAAGGTCCGAGCCTCCCTAACAGAAGGTCTGGCGCATGTTGTGACGACCAGGTCGCGTGTGGCACCGGTAGACAGGCTGTTCAAACTTGTCCGCTACATCGCCTGAGCCTGCCTCCCTTCATCTCCACAGCGCCTTATCATCGGAGACAAATGGTTGAGGGAGGAGAGGGCACTGTTGATGGTTCACAAGCCTGTCTAGATATAAAATAACGCAGAAGTCACCGTCCTGTGATCACCATACTGTGGGGGTAGAGAGTAGACGTCGTCGTGAGCGACAACCTAACTGTCTCATTTTGCATGAGCAGATCAGACAGAACGACAACTGAGAGTATGTGTAAGCCAAAAATTAGCTGCGGAGAGGGAAAATAACTGGTTGAGATGAGAAGAAGAAAAACCAGTAGACCTTTGACACTTGCAGTTCTGGTGAGAACCAAAGCAACCAGTAAACTAAATTCCTATCTGTGCATAGTGTCCTGTACAATAACTTAAAATTCCTATCACTGGGACTTCATTGACTGAGATGCTTTGTTATTTACTTGTTCTTAGCCTGTACATTCGATGCCCACAGACAGCAGACAGACGGACAAAGAAGACATTTTATATCAGGACTAACGAATTTCCTTCTCTCAACACGTATTTACGACCGCAGTACTGGCCTTCACTTAAAATCAGTTCGCTTCAAGTATGTAACAACTAAAAACCAAATAAACTTAAGACTGTTTCAGACATAATGGACATTGACAAGGCAAACGTGAGGAAACAGATATCATTTAATGGTAACGTAACTTTTGTGATTTTTTTCGAAAAGCAGACGGCCCCTATATACTTATAAAGTGCGCATTAAGAAAACACTATAGTACGACAAAATAGCTTAGGAAATGTGGGTCAGATCAGAGATGGGGAATTAGTGCCATGGGAGCATAGATGATAGTTTTGGCTGCAGCCAAAAACCGTCAGGTATGATTAAAGCTACAAAGTGTATGGCATCAATAAATGTATAATGTGATAACTGTGCTATAAATTAGTGCAAAAAAAGCTATCAATCAGCTAATTTTAAGTGAAAGTTAAATGAAAGGAGAGAAGCAGAAAAACCGAAGGGCAAAAATTAACTTGCCTGAGGAGATGAAAGCGAGGAGCAACTGAAACTTTCGGTGATGGAGGACTCATCCTGTTCAGATGAAAGCGTGCAGCTACTAGAGGATTTTATGGGCAGCGGTTCTGTGAGGAGCTGATTCTTTTCAGTGGTATCACTAAAAGATGGAAAAGAATGGGGAAGATTACGGCTACGGTGATCAGGTGGCTTTTGTGAGATTGGTTGTGATGAGAATTGCAGGGACCATTTTAACCATGGGGACGGATGTGTCCGCGCTAAACAAGAGACTGGCGCAACTGCGGTGCAGACGTTATAATTTAGGATTTGGTATGGCTGTGAGCTTGTTTGATAGATCCGACATTGATGATGCCTAGGCTTAATCTGTATTCTGTCCCTTGCGGTGAAGACTAGGTACCGGACATTCAAGAACCGCCTTAATGGCTTGAAAACTTGGATCGGAGCGTATTCCGAGCTGACCTTTTGTCATCTTCACCTTCCCTCCACCAACGCATTTAGACGAAGACCCTCGAACCAAACAATTACTGCCTGAAATTTATTCATCAGCTGCAAAGTATGTCGCGATGGGAACCCACCTTAGTGGACCAGTATCATTTACACCAAGAATCCTAGCCTTTTCAGCGTTAAACCTTTGCTGAAGTCCTTACTAGGCAGGGATAAGATCTGTGGAAAAATATCTGGAAAAGCAAACAGTAAACTCGTTTACCGGCACTTTAGAGACTGGGCTTTCCGTCGCATACACAGAACGTTCTTGGCATTCGAGGGCCGTAGAGTACAATAATTGCTACTATTCGGCAAGAGAGAAATAGTTCGGCGGAGTCTGGCAATTTATTGGTCTTCTGCCTTTTATTTTTGAAGAGTGCGGTCGCTTTATTGGGATAAATCTGCAGTCTCCCAGGGCCTTCTCGGTAATACGTCCGACAGTAGTATGTAGATAAAACTAACAAAAACATACTTACCTGAGGACTTTTTGGGGCTACAAATTTCACAAGAAGGCTACAGTAAGTCTTTTTTAAATTAAAAAGTCATTGCCACGCGCCAAATCGCAACTGGCACGTACCAGTTTTTTCTGTAGTTCTTGAAAGAATGCCTTGGAAAGACCTGTCGGTAAGGGGATCAAAGGAACCATCGGTTGCTTTGGTGATTGCTCCGGCTTCGACTCCTGCTCTTCCGCTCTGAGCACAGTTGCTGGAATTGGTGATGGCTGATTACCCGGAAAGACATTGCAGGACGTTTTCTTTCTGGGCAACGGTGGTGGTTCATCCAGGGCCCGCTAGCAAGAAAAAACTCCAGTCGATATAACAGACAGTGCGGCTTCCTCTTTTCGACCTATAAATTGCCGTAAGTAGACTAAATCCAAAACAGGCCTGGTGTGTTGCTGTTCACCGTACACGACGGCCGCACGTAAGTTGGGCCACAGAACGCCCGAGTCAAGCCGTCAAGTTAATCACGATATTGACAAACTTCAAGGCGACTACAGATTATTGGGCATCAACATAAACACACGCCCAATGAAATAATTTAGGAGGTGGAGAGAAAATATAAGAACTCACAAAGCATTCGTAACTGCTCGGATTGGCACCCACATACCCTTTACCGGGCGAGTCGGTGTTAGGAGCACATCTTTAAACAAGTCAAAGGGACCAGTAAATGCAAAGCAACTTAATGAATGAGAAGGGTAATTTACTGCCCCTAAAATGTAAAATAACTTCTCGAAAAGTGCGGCATATCAAACGGGTCGGTCACTTATTTGCTCGCGACCTTGCATCAGAGCAAGGTCTATTGTTTAATATTTCAAATGTGCGGAAATGTGTCAGAGTTGGCAGTAGGCGGCTTTTAAGGTACTGCTGAAATCTTTTTAACGAATTGAATGAAGTAGGGAAGAGCAGCTACTGAAAACTCCGGAAAACCCTAAAAACACGGCGCCTGATGCCATACTTTGTGTTCTCGACGCAGAACATCTTCGAAGCAAACTTGCTAGGTAAAGCTCAGTTTTTTTCTTAAGGTATCCACCATTCATTTTACTAAAAAGGGGGCATATTTCTGAAATACAATAAATACAAATTCCCCTCTCCCGTCAGCTCAAATTATACCGGAATTCATTTGCTTACCAACTGCAACTTGCGGCCACGGAAAATTCTAGAAAGTGACTTCTCAGTAATAAATTCAAACTGGTCAGAACGCATATAAACGTACCTTAAGCTATGGATAAGCTTCTCCTTTTCTATAAAACTAATTTGCAGTTGCAAGTGTCATCATACAAAACTATGTATCCTTTTGACTTGAAATTTTCTTCCATGCAGAGGTGAAAATGCTTTTCGAAATGGGTAACTGAGTTCTTTATTTCAGATGAGTTAAGGTATTTCAACATTCCTGAACACCTTTGAAAATGAGCTTACAATGTAGACAGAAGAAACGGGCAAACGATCGGTCGAACGCAGTCAGAGAAACACGTGAACAGACAAACCCGTCAATTATAAGGAAAACTTACTCGTACCTGGCACCATCAACCACCTTGGAGACGGAAATAAAAATGGGTTAAAGCTCCACCACGAAAGTAAGCAAAAAATGTTCAAAAACAGTCGCTAATACGATAAGCAAATACATCAAGCATAATTTGGCGGTGTATTAGGCAAGTTACAGAGCTAAACGAATCTAGACCGTTGCCAGCTTTAACGACAAGTAAAGTATGGCAAGTATCTGGGCTACACGCGGAGTTGCAGAAGGATTTAGAGTGAGCGCATGACTGAATTTATCTGTACTACTGAATGCTGCGCGTCGATAAGTTGAGTTCGTATCTTTTTTGGATGTAAAAGGTCCTATTCGAACATTTAACATCCAACTGAAGAAGATACGGTACGGTATACCACTTATCCATATACAGTGTAGTTCGGGATTAAGTCCCACAAAAAACATTAACTTCAAGCCGCATAAAAAGAAAAAAACGACTCATCTCGGCTAAGGTTTCCATAGACTACCTGTAATACAGGCTATTGTTTAATTTTTTTTGAAATCAACGTTTATTGAGATAGGTTTGCTACGTTTCTATCTGTTCTAGCACAAAATACCGCATAAATATTCGATCTGAGCTATTCCCTAACCAGGCAAGGAACATAACTAGGATTCGATCTAGCGTTATCAAGGGAGCTCAACTGAAAGCTCGATTACCAAAGAAAACCTGCAGAACAATCAAGACGGCTCACAGGACCGTGCGTCATGCTACCTCAACTATTTAAAGAAACATGGGCTGGTAGTACGTAAGGCCTGCCAAAAGCAGACGGGTTAAGTTCGGTGCTAGACCACAGAGCTGGTAAAGTGGCTCTTTCATTCAGCCTTTGTAGTGTATAAAAAACTTAAGAAAATGAGAGGCAGCAGTTTCTATCAGATATTGATGACAACGGAGTGAAACGTGGAATCGTGAAGCAGCATTTTACTCATAAGATTGAGCCTGAGGTGGAGTTGTTCGCGTGAGACTAGCACAATCTTCATCAGTAACACTTCGCCAGACCAAACTGCAGTGCATAAAGATAGTAAAATAGGCACGAAATCCACAGCTTTCAAGGCTGGCGGAGATAACCGCTATGCTAAGAAAGGGTGGTGCACGTAAACGTACCGACTCGCATATCGCGCTCGCCAAGACGAAAGAGACAGAAACGAATGAAGGCAATGCAAGTGTTATAATGCATAACTAGCAACTAGTTTTGTCAGGACACGCTACATTGCAATTATGAAGATAATAATTTTCTAGAAATCAAATTACATGGCACATGGATGGACAAGACATAGCGCCCAATAATATCCGTAAAATGTAGTGCAATAACTTAGAGTAGATACTTTGAAATGAAGTTTTATAAGCTCAACTCGATTCCTAGTATCAAAAACTGCGCCGAGATCTCTCCGTTTAAGCGGGAAAACTACTGGGGGGACCCATTGATGAGCAGAACCCCTCGCATTTGTCATTCAACGGCAGAATACTGGTGAAATACGCGTCTGGGTTTCTAGCCAGTATCTGTGGTAGATGAAATTGCTGGCAAAGGCAAGGGGGACTGGAATGACCATTTCTGGCTCATCAGCCAGTCATACTCAGCCTCAGGCGGTGCATCACCAGAGGCTCAAATCTGCGACCTGTTGATCAGAAGTCCAAAGGTCTAACCGGCAAGACAACGAGCCTGTGGTTCAATGGTTAGAGCTTTGAACTTCTGATCAACTGTTCGCGGGTGCAAGCCTCGGGTGGGCACTACCTGGGGTTGGGTAGAACTGGCTGATGACGGCTAATGAGCCAGAAATGGCCATTCCAGTCTCACTTGCCTTTGCCGGCAAGGTTAATCTGCCCATGTTACTAGCCACCGTGTGGCTGCTGGCGGGAATCGACAGTGAGGCCCAAGGCAGAACGGGACGAGTGAGTTCCGTTAGCGATCGGTGAGCGTTAATCAAGGAGTATCTGTGGTATCATGATGAATCATGCAACATATATATGCTACGGACTGGCTGCTGGTAGCTTATGAAAATTACGTGATTATCCTGCTAAACCTGATGACTTTCATTTCAAATAGTCATAGTAACTTCCTGACTAAGGTCAAAAAACTTTTTTCATTAGAGCATTAATTTCTTAGGAAATATAAAGAATGAAAGTAAAAAATATAGCTTACACCAAAAGCATACGGGCAACGCTGGTGGGACCCACTGATGAACTGAAACTTTTGCAGCTGTGTCATACAGCTATAGAATATCAGTGAAACATGCGTCTGCGTTTTTAGCAGAAACTTGAGCTGTCATTAAGGTAAATCATGCAAAATGTGAATTCAATTTGAAAGGTCAATCAATTAGTTACGAAGAAGGAGACCCGATCACAGAAAAAGAGCTTTATTGGCCTGACGTTTACAAGAATCTCTGGAACGCATTATCAATTACACAGTCGCGACTGTCTCTGATGATAGGTTCGAGAGATAATCTGACAAGTCGGGATAAGAAAGCTGTTGTTCCTGTTACCGGGTCTCCTTCTTCGCGTCCATCGACTGGCAGGTGCTGGTTCATGGTAAACTGGCTACACAAACCCAGATTAGAGGATAATTGTCGAAGTTGGTGTTAGGAACTTGGAATGTGAATTCCAGGAAAATCAGACGAAGAAGTTATGTGAAAATCAAATTAATCCTTCGATTTGAACAGGCCTATGTTTTTGGACAAACTAAGCGCAAGTGCTGTCACCCTCCGCATTTAAAAAGCTTTCTTTTCAAACGCAATCAGAGCCGACTTAGAATATACAAGATCAGTGGTTTGCAGGAAGAGTATAAGGTATCTTGTCGACTGGCAATCACACCGAAACTGTCTTTACGTAGTCCCTGTTTGTACCATTGTGGCAATTTCGGTCTTCGAGGCAGGTGTGAAGTGAGACTGCATCAATTGCAGCAAGAAAGAAGAGTTATTATTTTTGCCGTTTGCAGCTTTGTGCCAAGTTATAATGACAGGAATTGTTCAATTACTTTTACTGCCAGTAAATCAGGGCAGGGCGGCACCGAGATTGAAGGGAGAGCCTCCGGTACCATCATAGACAGGGTTTTGTTACTGTATTAATGAAT
Source organism: Schistocephalus solidus (assembly GCA_017591395.1). Classification (NCBI taxonomy): domain Eukaryota; kingdom Metazoa; phylum Platyhelminthes; class Cestoda; order Diphyllobothriidea; family Diphyllobothriidae; genus Schistocephalus; species Schistocephalus solidus. The sequence continues at coordinate 70,535 of WEDG01007055.1, forward strand.
AATTTAATATCTTACTGAGTCAGATTTGTACAGGTTTCATGTGCAACGATGAAGTTTGTGCAATCAGAATCTGCTTGCGTGCGTTGTGTTAACAAGACCTGGCTGGTAGCGCTGGTGGAATATGTAGCGAAAGCCTAAAAATGAAAGAAGGACCGACCTCTTAAGTGGAGTGCATTGACCGATCACTTCGCATTTCTACTCCGGTACATCGTTGAAGGTGACAAATAAGAAAGTGTGAGACGCACACAGATTACGCTCCCGATCCTGGGCCATTCGATGACTGACGCCTGATTGAACAGACAGGTAATAAAATTGAAATGTTCTCTAACACCGTCAAGTGTCTGCACACGGGTGCCTCTAAAATAGGATGCGTGGTGGACTCGTTGGACCAGCACGACGGCCAGGGCAGAACATGGCAGGCATTCCTGGTGGCACACGCCCATAACAAATTCCCACAAAGGGGAAAGGTGTAGTGGCACACCGAGGTGCAGACTCACGCCACGCCAGTCACCTGCGTCCGACCCCACTTCAGGTTTGACTTGATCATGAAACCGAGCGCAAGAGCGTTCGGAGAAGGAGAGAGAAAGAGTGCGTTAGATGCGTTGAAAGTTACTGCCCCAGCGTAAACCATGATGTGGGGCACTCAATGGACCGCGTCAGGATGGACGTTCGAGCTGTCGCCTGTGCGTAGAATCTGTGCACTGCAGCATGAAACGAGCGACGTTGCAACGTACTTAAGTTTTTCGTATTCGGTTTTTGTGTTATAGCGCAAAAAAATTACGACAGAAGTGCCGCCACTAACGCCGCAGGGTATGGATGATAAGTGATTCGTGGGTCGCAGAAGTAGGCGGTGAATCGTTGGCCCGCATCGGCGTCGAAAAGATAACTTGGCAGATTAGCATCACTTTCGTCTCACAGTGTTAACATGCAGAAGTATTTTCCTAGAATCGCAAAAGCGATTGAACCTGAGGATAGAGTCCCTCAGGTTTGCTCGTCGGTGCAAATAAGCTGGGTACTCGGACAGTAGTTTGGTTAAATAGTTCGATCGAGTTGACTCAGCAGTTAATAGTACTATCGTCTTTGGTAACCCAGCCTAAAAAAATTCGGTTAAGATTTTAAGTAAATAGAGAAAACACTAACGAATAACGTTAATTCCTATAAAACTTCTGCAACGCCTTCCAATTTTTTCCAATCCGACGGGTGTGTTCTGCACCACCTCCCATTAATTTCTGAAAATTTTAGTCCAAAAATAAGCTATAATGCAAGCGTATTTCACATTACGGTGGTTGGGCTGAGTGGGATTTGGTTCTTTAATTTCAAGCAAAGAGCAGCATCGTATTAGAAAAGTAAATTACGGTTTTGTCTATTTTCAGCAGTTAACGGATATCAAATCCCGTCCAGGCATGACATTCGACGGCTTTTGTGTTAAAACTTTCCTAAGATTCAAATAATGGCTTTTTTATGCAACTGTTTATAGGTTAGCCGCTCCAGGGCTATTTCTAGGCATAAGACATATCCAAAACATCCGACGTGAAGCCGTGGTCGGCGACAGAAAGTGGTGTGGAAGCCTTACGGCGACGGATAAATTATAGTACAAATCGACTCGAGGGGGGATTAAGAAAACAGAAATTCCTAGCACTATTAGCGTAGGAAGGACCGTTGAATACGCCATAGATGGATATAGTCGACAGGAGACTAAGAAATACGACAAAAAGTGAAAATTGATTATTAAGGCATACCGGAGATTGAGGGGTATCCGCGCGAGGTGTGACCGGAGTTATGTGATATTCATTAGGAGTGTAGTTCCTAAAAAGTAATGGTGAGTGGCAGTCTAAGAAAGCAGAAAAGTCGCAGCAATACAATGGTTGTCTAGTATGTAAAAAGGTTAAGCATGCCAAAATGACAATATTGTATTACCTTAGACTAACTACGAATAAGCCCCTAGCGAAAGAAAAGCTGACGGTTTCGCAATTTGCAGATTTGACAGGCAATGCAAAATTATTGTACGTTAAAGCACAGTGACTCACAAAACCCTGGTAAATACGCATATCACGAACCTGTTCCATTGTGGAAATGTGGGGGAACCGTGCAATGAAAGTTGGTTTACCTATAGAGCTTTCCTATTTATTACAGTCTGTTTTCTAAGATTCGATGAAAAAAACGAAGCAGCTCAAAATTAAATCTAGACTAGCATATCCGCCTTGTGTTCCGCACATTAACTGCACTGAATTCGGTAGCAGGCACCTATCATGGGGTTAGGTTGCGTCCTCCGATCCACCTGCAAAAAGCCTGAACAACAGTGTGCCCCACAGCTCCGCTGATCGAATAAGAACCTGTGATCCCCCACTCGATCACCTCCGATAGATCTTGTTCACAGCTCATCCAATTATCGTTCTGCAGCAGAGTCGAGAGCGTGATATTTCTCCAGACTGAGAAGCCAGGAAAACTTATAGTTCACCCCTTCGGGGGTGACCATTTTTTCGGACAGCCACGCAAGTGCAGAGCATTCGGTGGCCGCAATGCGCTACGGAAGACGGGTGACCCGTTAGCGTACCCGGCCCGTAAACCGGCTGCGGGTAGTAGAACGACCATCAGCGATAGTAAGCTGTGAAAGAATTGCATTTGGATTCTGACGAATTAGCAGCAGAAACAATGCTATCAGGGAGGGTAAACCTGACGTCTAGCACGTCAATTGCCTTAGAAAATGTCACAAGTCCCATGGCAACCGGCATAAAATAAGTTTGCTTGCAATCGAGGTCCTGAAATAAACAAGCTACCACCACACCCACAAAATACCCACGTGACTGTTGGAGATCCGTCCGTAGGCCTAATTTCCAAGAAGCTTCATGAAATGTCCGACCTAATTACTACGATCCATGCTGCGGCGTCCGCCGGAAACCGCCACGATCCGTAATCTTGGTTCAGTGGCACCAATGCAAGCTGTAATAATCAATCAGGGCGAACGCTTGGTACTGGATGCCGGAATGTGCGGTTCCTGGACTCTGGTGCCCACGGTCTGACTGCATGCAGCCTTCAGGAGAATATGGAGGTTTTCTACTTGTCCGAACGAAAGCCAACTCGCACTTCACCCTGTAGCATAGTGATATACACGAAAACTCTGATACACACGGTGTGGCGATGAACCCCTCGACCCGAGTGAAACACTGCACGCCTGGATACCATGTCCCTGAAGGGACATTATATGAAAATTTTCCGTTTTCGCCGTGTACGCATCAACACCAAATATCCACTAGCGCGATAAAAACCTTCTTCTTGGAGCTGCCATAATAAACTTAAAAACTTCTTTCCCGCACTCTACCGATTGATGTTAGGGATTGGAATGGCCGGATTTGACCCAGCGACTCTTGTTTGCTTTGATTACTTTGGGTCTGGCTCTCGACGTGGAAATGGCGAGAGGAGGTTGAGCTTTGAGGGCCAGTACTGACTGTAACCAACAGGTGCTTCCAGCACCTCCACAAACATACGTTAACCTGATATTCAAACGATGGCAACATAGCCAGTCAGATGAATAGTCTAGAAAGTTCGAGGTTCCGCAGGCTGCTGCGTGGTGTCAAAACCGGCAACGCCTATGAGTCAGACCATGCTCTTATGCGCATATCACTGAAAGTTCTCCCTTGCTCGCACATAAACAGGCATCAGCTGGATGCGTTTATGTCACAAAAATCCCACAAACTAGTAGAACCGAAGCCCTGAGCACCGAAATCCTATCAAGATTTAATGCGAAGTCAAATGCAGGAGCAAAAAGTCATCAATAGATAGATCAATTCACAGTGAGAATTCTTGGATTCACAGAGCGGCGTCGCAGTGGCCGGATCAAACGAAGGACTTTAAAGCTATCTGTCCAGAGTACCCAAGTTAAGTTTCAAAACGGTCATTCGTCTCGCAAACTCCGGTCGACCGCATATGACAGTAAAAATAGCCACATCTAAAAGCACATCTCAAACGTTGGTTACACTGCCACAGGTAGGCCCTCTGAACTGAGTGACTTCGTTCGGTATGTGAATGGTGGTTATATTGTTACTCGGCTAAGGTGGGGCACTTAAACGTATGCCTCGAGCACCTTCCCACCGTCGATGATCATGACACATGTTCTTACTATACCCTGCGAGTGTGTCATCCTCTACGGTCTATGTAGTTTCACTTGACCTCTCTTTTAGGGACAAAACGTCGATGCAATACGGAGGGTCCACAACATGTTCTTCGTGGTACACCCCAAGAGCTCAGTGGTGATGCCCTCGAGCAGGCACCGTATCCCAGTTCGAGGCGTCAAAGACGTCGATTCAAAGCCTGGATCGGCACAGTTTGCCAAGAGGTGCACATGGTTCTTATGCCTCCGTCGCTGGAGGAGAGAATGGGTTGAGCTAACCAGATCCGATGCCACAAAGCTTTATGCATAGCTGGGTAAATTAAGCGAAACCATCGCAGCTGGCTACATCAGGCATGATGGCAGCTGTGCCAGATAAATGTGTAAGTGGTAACCGATGAGAGCTTAGCTGGGCTTTGTTGGTCCGTTCTGCGTATTTTGGCAACCAGTCGGAGCTCGACTACTCTTTCATTAGTGAGTAGTTAGGTCCAATTATGAAATTTTTTCAATAATATGAGAGAAGAGGAAAATGAGAACCAGCACTGGGAACCAACGACTCTAAAGTGAGAAAGGAGAAAAACACATTTGATGCAAACTCGATTCCATTTCAAGAAAGACAGAACACATTATTCTTTAGAGGTAATCGATTTACGAAGGTATCGTAAGAAGTGGCGAAGGATGGTAGTACAACGGTAACACTTGACGTCAGGATCTATGTTTCAAAAGTGCCACGCAACTTCGTAACCGGGATGGAATTAACCTTCACTTTTTCAAGCTGCAGTAATACTTATGTTCAAAATTTACAAAGTCGTTGACCCCTCAATGAACCTATCCCATTAATAAATTAAACGTCAAAGAGCGAGACCAATCTGGACGCATGCCATTGGAGGAAGACGCGTTAAAGTACTGCCCTTCTCTTTTTTGCACACACAAATGTACGAAGAGATAGAAGAATGAAACATTTGGATATATAAGGATTTACGTTGGCTTGGGCATGTACAGGATTCCAAAAAACAACAGAACCAGGAGAAAATAGCCAAACTACACGTACAGAAGTAGACGAATGTATGAAGCGCATATCGCAAAGAGGAAAATGCGATAAAATGACCAAAAACGCACGCTGCAGCAAAGTGAGCATCCGTATTTCTATTAAAGGACGGTTGTGATAAGGAAGGGGTAGGCAGAGGTCGGTCTTTTCCACGAAATTCACGCTAAGTAGAAAGAGAAACCAAGTAAGCCCTAAAGGACCATTTAAAAGTCAGAATGAATGTCCTAGTTGTGTATTAGAGTGCAAAGGCTGGCGACAAGCAAACAATCTCAACTGTAAAGATAAAAACGTTAACAATGAGGTTGCTAATAAAATTCTCCAGAGGCGCCTGATAAGGCTAAGTATACTGAGTTTAAATTAAGGTCCGTAAAGAATTGCTCATAGAGATCCCTTTTCATTACATCGGAAGACAGTAAGTTAAGTTCTAAAGTGGGATAACGTCGTAAGGTTCGGTGAAGAGTTTTAATGGAGACGTTAACTAGGACGCCTTAACGTACGGTGTGCATGCAGCACACGTTCTTCGGTCAAGACCAAAGTAAAAACAGGATTGGGTTGAGCAATTATGAAGAACGGCTCAAAGGTTTGCAAAAAGAAGAGGACCTCCTGCCAGCTATATGAATCCGAGTTTAATAGCGCGTTATATGCCGGAAATGTAGGATTATAAATTACGGGTTTAAGGAATAAAAAAATATGTCACTTGGAAGTTGTTAGTTCAAAAGAATCACACGGAACGCAGGAGCTTAATAGGCCTTACATGTGTCCGGGTCTTTTTCAAGGTTTCTGGTTTGCGGGCAACTTCCTATGGTAAATGGAAATACACATAGGCGGTAGTGGTTTCGTTGTGAAAAACTGGCAACAAACGAAAACAGGCTTAAGTATCCAAGAATTGTTTAAAAATACGCTAGCTAGTTTACGATTTAAAAACAGAGTTAAAGCATGCGGCTCTAACCTGCGCGGAATTCTTCTCCTGCTTGCCTGGAAGAAGTTTGCAGCGGGATTATAAAGTAAAGTGTTAAACCCACCTGGCTTATCTGGCCTAAAACAGATGAAGACAGACAGTGAATGATAGTTCAGACCAGACGAGTAAATCATTGTAGGTGTTAATTTAAAGTGATCGCAATAATTACCAAGACACATTTTAGGAAATTAGATGAGGACAATCATTCGAAAGCATTTTTGTTCAAAGGGTCATAACAGGTCAGTAGTTCAGTACCATCAAAAGCAAAAGACTGTAGGCCTAGTCTGATTAGGCAGCACGTAGTGATTATGCATCAGCGTCAAACAATTTTATCGCAGTTAATTCTGCAGATGATGGTTATGTCTATTTGTAAGGGACCGCGAGCAGGTGAAACACTGAATTGCCTAGCCTGATGTGACTATGTGCTAACCAGCATGAAAGACAGTGACTTCTCTCATGAAACTCACTTGTTCTTTCCCTAAAGTCATCGAAGTAAATATAATCGTAAATCATTCAACAAAAATTCTATAATATAAGGCAGAGCGAGAAATCGTATGATAAGGAAACCTGAAAATCCAAACATAAGTACATTTTATGTAACCAAGTTGTTTTATAGGCAAAATGATGTGTAGGTTACCAAGTGGACACATATTACATCATATATGTGCAAGAAAAGCAAGCAAATACAGATCTGCTTCTTTATGTTTAGCAAAAGCGTCGGTTAAAAATGGTCGAGTGCAGTAAATTAGCTTTTTTTATTTGCTTGACCTAGATCGTTTATACTTGTTTGAATACCTCGCTTTCAAATAAAAGGCGAATGATTCTGTCGCGCTAAACTGTCGTGTGAATAATACCCGGTACATGTAAATATTATCAGCACCAACATTATGAAGACTTATTACACAAAAAGGGACAATTATAAAATTTGTCTTGCGTAGGTCGTCTTCGTTTCAAAGCGGCTTATCTAGTGGGACTTGCCAAAGCTCGAGTTTTTAAAGCGAAGTCCGGGTAAAGAACTTAAAGAATTCCTAGCAACTTCAACAGAAGAAGAAACTGGAGCTAACTTCTCAAAAAGGACCTTGTAGCAAAAATGACATCGACGTCAGAAAAAATAAGATGGCAAAAATTAATTTAAAGCGGAAAATAAAAAGCGTCTAATCCAAAGAAACCCGGAACGGTGAATTCTCGATTCGTAGGAGTAACTTTCCTATACCATTTAAACCGACTAAGGTGAGGTCAAATACTACTGATATTAGGCATAACGACACTCAAATATAAATAAACGTGACTCACTTCACGCCCTAAACGTTTCTGTAAGAGGATGTGGTGTAATTGACCAAAACCCGAACTACCCTTTTGTTTAAACAGAGGCTTCTCCCGCTTTTGTAGACGGGACATAACACCGTGCGCCCTAGGAAATCGGACACGCCGCCGTCTCTCCGATAAGTCATTTTTCGTTCATCGTCCCTCATATCGGTTCAACCGTAACCACATTCAATATATCAGATTCGTATATGACATATTTTCGCTTACCATTCCTATAACATTTATTGTATCGATATGCTTGCCATTTCAATTATATATTGTACTTATCGTATAAACCTACTTTGTACGAATACCGACTATTATATCGATCGCTTCGTTTACCTCGTATTCGTTGGTATTATATCGGAATGGTGAATTCTTAAGAAGACGCAATATCAAAAGACACTCCCGTGAAGAGGAATACTGACTTATATCTACGACCCTATGATTCAGCTCCCTCGCTATGTCCGAATCGGCCAGACGCTACAGTGGTAACACGAAAAATTTCATCAATAAACATTCGGAAATATGGGTTTTAAAGTTATATAAGACACGTTTATTTAACCTGTAACGGTAGAACTGGCGAAACCCTGGGTATAACCACACATACTACCGATAGAATGAACTAGGTTAACGTCAACAGCTCTTTGCAATGGGTAAAGGAGCGGCTACTTCACAAACGCAAGATATTGATACAGCAATGGTCTGTTGCGTTCATAGACTTATAGCGTAGGTAAGCACCGATTTAGGATAACGGTCGAATAGCTAAACTGGAGTTCACGATAAGAGCCATTCAACAATTGAGAAAAAAATAAAAGTCCTTTTTGTTGTATAGACAATTAACTGTTTGATATACGATGTCTCACAGCTCGTTTCCAATGAAACATAAGAAAAAGCAAAATTATGTGAAAAAAAAAACAGAAAAAGCAAGAACTAACCGAAACAGTTACTTACTAATAGATTTAGAGGCATAATTGGAGGGACCTTGATCTTGAAAGTGCACAGCGAAAAGCGCGGAAAACTAGACAGAGAATGAACGATGTACTAAACTTTTCTCTATGCAGCACGTTATTTATATGTAAAAAAGACTAACGTACATAATTTTAAGCTAAAACCGAATCTCGGAAGACAATAAAGTGGGGAGATGAAACATGCCTCATCTAGATTATCCTAACGACTCGAGTAGTTAGATTACACTGCCGGGTTAAATCAAACGTCTCTTCGTCGGAGGCAGACGTTGAAGGCGGTATATTTGCACTTCCTCAACATTTTACAAAAGGAAAAGAATTATTTTTGTTAACAGTTAACGACGTCACACTACCTGGCCCGTTCGATTAAAGTTAAAATTTACTAAATAACAAAACATAACAAGTCTAGACACATTATAAACATTAAGGGCGAAAATAATACAACTCGGACAAATTACTTATTAAAATATCTTGGACGCCTACCAACGTTTCAAGGAGCGATGAACAGGTCGTCTAAATCGCGGGGGTCGTTAGTACCGAATGCGGAACTGCTGGTGATAGCGTCCGCGCGGTATCACGTGATTGGGTGATTTTGCGCTATAAAACGTTGTGAAGCGCAGTTTTCGAACACATTGGCATTGCGATTTGATGGCGTCTGTTTCCATTGTCGAGACAAAATTCCGTGAAATTCTGCTTGGCCGATACTTCCAGTCACTGAGGGACTTTGTCAAGTGTAGTCAAGTAAGTGATATTTTTAGCCTAAGGGTTATAATTTCAAGGCGAGGAGCTCTCATAAATATCAAGCGATATCTGTTAACGCTGAAAAGTTTGTTTATGCTAGCCACAAATACGCTTGTATCTAGGCTCCTACGAAAATGTATGATGATTCACAGGTGTCTTTTATTAATATTACTAGGCGCCCTGGATGCGATGCATTTTTCAATGTCGTCCATAGAAAGAAGGACGGAACCATGGTTACGTCCTTCAAATGGACCACGACCATGACTCTGTGCCACCCGAAAATTTGGATATGGCCAAATTTTTCAAGGAGCAGGGACTGCAGGACTTTCGTATGCTAAGTCCTTCATCCCCAAAAAGTTAGTTTGGTGGCCACTTCCTAACATGCTCTAGCACAGGAGCAAGCCTTAGTTTTACGTGCGCAATTCGAAAGGCTAATGCAAAATGAAATTTTTAATAGCTAGGCAAATATGATGTCTAAAAAAAGAGATTATGAAAAGGTTAGTGAGCACAAAGTGACCTTTTTTGGATCTGTCAGGCAGCTAATTCCAATTTCAGAATCTCACACAGCTGAAAACTAAGTTTATGCTTCTCCTTTAAATGATTAGATGACAGGTCGTTGAAATTCGGATGCAAAGCACTGTTCTCTGCCATGGAATTTGGTGGTGAGCTACATGTTAAGCCGTTTTACCTCGCGCGCTTCGAATTTAGGTTCAAATTTCTGACCTCTAAGGAATTTATTTTCTTCAAGAATTGTGGCCTGCTGTCCACTCGATTAGCTTTCCGGTACCAGAAACTGGATTCCACTAAACGAAAACTTCGTCCTCACAACTTTTCAACGGATTTCACAGAACGCGGACTTCCATCGAGTCGGCTCACCCTCGTGTCGACTGTTTGAGAACCGAGACAAGCAACTTCTTCAAAGGCTGAGTTACTGTACTAAAATTATTCGTTGAATGCAGCATATTTCGAACATACTTGATAAAGATATCTCTTCCAAATTCATCTACTACTGTATTAGGACGAAAATATACAGCCTTTTAAAGTCATTATCTAATAGGAGAACGACGTAACAGGCTTTTTCCCTCAAAACATAGGACGAAAAATTCATATCTAACGTTTTTTTCTTGTGCATATATTATCTGTGTGCAAAATGGTGAAGGCTGAAATTGAAGTGCAAATTGCTGCCCGTGGCGGGATCGAACCGGCGACCCCACTCCTACAAGACCATCGCCTACCCGACTGCACCATCGCGGCACGCTCGGAGGGGCGCTCTAAAAGCCTTATAAATTGGTTACAGCCAAAGTACCAGGAAAACTATTGTGGCGGTTGTCAAACGCTGGCCTCCAAGTTAAATCAACTGGAGGAAGAAATCAGGATTATGAAGAAATTTATACAGCAGACCCTCGTTTCAGAGGATCGATTGCCAGAATCAACGCATAGGATAACACGGAGTAGAGCACGAGGTTACCTACACAACAAATCCCCAAATATAAAAAACGTGGTATCTAAGATAACAGTCAAGAGTAGTGACGCAGAGCCTCCAGTAACACTGAAGAATAAGAAAAAGGCGAAAGGTAAGACCACAGGGACGGGTACCAAAAATCCGAAGGGGATGATTTCAAACTCACCAGAAAAGCAATCGAAGGTACAAAATGAAATTGATCAAAATATAACAATGAACGAACTAAACGAAAATAGTCTCCAGGCCACGCGCGCTTCATCAGAGGCAAATATAGAGGAGCTGTTGTCCACCGAATGGAGGACACAAAGTGGACCCACAGTGGTAATACCTCCCAAAGCCAAAGACTTTGAAGCCAGTACTGGGGAAGCCCCAACATCAGCCAGACAAATTATTCAACAGAACCCCCTGGATAGAGGTGCTGTGGACAGGTCACAGTGCATAATCGTCCATGGGATTCGTGAATCAACCAACGAAATCCCCAGGTGTAGAATAAATGATGATATCATGGCCTTGCAAGAGTGTTTGAGTGAAATAATAAGAGAGGATGAAACAATTAGGGTTTTTTAAACTTTTCCGACTAAATAGTAAAGATAACACAAACCTTCTAAGAAATAAATCAAGGCCTTTAAAGGTAATTTTGGAAAACAAACTTCAGAGAGACCTTCTAATCGAGCGAACAGCAGGGGGAGTCCCCGGTCACAGAAGTATTTTTTTTTCAACAGGACTACTCCCGTGCAAGAGAGAATGAAATGGAGGGCGCTAAAAGCGGAATTGGAGAACTTGAAAGAACAGGGAGAGAAGGGACTTGTAATAAGGAACGGAGTAATTGTTCGAATACAAAAACCCCTTCTGTGGAGGACGCCCATCATTCTGAAAAAAGTCTCACGGTTGAGCAACTAATCCAATGCAACAATCTACACAAAAATCCAGTTCTACTGCGGAAATATGCAAAGTCTCTTGAATATGGACTCGTCCTGTGCGAATAGTCGATCCAGCTGCCTCAATTAAAGAAGGCAGCGACATAGCCGGCTTAAAAACACACAAATAAACTAAAAATGTTTATATACCAATGCCCAAAGCCTTCTCCCTAAATTAGACGAGCTTAAGATATACGTGTGCCAAACTTCACCAGATATCATCTCCATAACTGAAACGTGGCTGACCGCGAAGGTGGACGATCGTGAAGTTGCCATTCCAGGTTTTTCAGTTATTCAGAAAGGATAGAACAGGACGTCATGGTGGGGGTGTGCTGACTTATGTCAGATATGGCCTGCTCGCGTCAGAAAAAAAGGAAAAAGCTCGCGTGCGAAACTGAAGCCATCTGGCTCACCATCAGAACGCCGGGGTCTCAAGCACTTGAGATCCTAACGGTCTACCGACCACCAAGAAACGATCCGCAGTCAGACAGTAGACTGATAGATGATTTAGAATCGTTTGCTAGTCGATCCGAAGTAATGATTATGGGCGACTTTAACGCTCCAAATATCGATTGGAATCTGAGCTTGGCACCAGGCTCGGAATTAAACTTCGATCGCCGCCTCCTAGAAGCTATACACAAACGCTTCCTAACTCAACACGTCCCTGTCTCCGACCAGAATACGCGAGGGGCAACAAGCTAATTGTTTGGAACTTGTATTGACAAAGGCGCCTGACAGCGTAGATGTTGTGAACTGTCTATCCCCGCTGGGCAAAAGTGATCACGTAGTCCTACAATGGGAATATTCACTCTTCTCTGTCCCCGATCGAAGCATCACAGTCAAACGCAACCTATGGCGTGGAGACTTTACCCAAAATGAAAAATTGATGTGCGCCATTTAGATTGGAATGAAACATTCACCGGGTGTATTCTCGAGGATTGGTTGCAATTTAAGGCCGTATTACAAGGACTTATCACCAACTACTGTCCTAATTCGAAAAAAAGATCACCAACAGGCCCCAGTGGCTAACGAACACACTGAAGAGTGAAGTAAACCGCAAGCGAAAGCTATGGCAAACTTATCTCAGGGAAAAGACCACCGAATCGCTGACGAAGTACAAGACGCAGAGGAACAGGTTAAAAGGCCTGGTTTATAAAGCCCGCCAAAGTTTTGAGAGTAACTTGATAAACCGTGCAGCAGAAAACCCGAAGCTCTTCTACAACTACATTAGGCAGTGCACTCGAAATAAAGACCCCATCCCTTTGTTAAAAACGGATGAAGGCGTCGAACTTTGCAAGGACGAAGAAAAGGCTGAGCATCTATCTGAGTTCTTTCAGTCGGTTTTTACGAGAGAAGCCAATCTAACCACTGATAACTATAGTAAAGGAAGAGGTCCCGACAATTGACTCAGTGGTCATAACAGAACCTATTGTTCTGCAGGAACTACTGAAGCTGGACGAAACCAAATCGCCAGGTCCTGATGTAATACCGGCAAAGTTGTTGAAGGAGTTGGCCGTAGAGTTGGCAGAACCCTTATGTCTACTCTTCCAAGCCTCCCTCGCTGCAGGCAAATTGCCACCCGATTGGAAGACCGCGTGGATTTCCCCAATACACAAAAGTGGCAGCCGTGCTTCCGCAAATAACTACAGGCCGGTAAGTCTCACCTCCATATGTTGCAAGATTATGGAGCGAAACATCAAACGTGAACTGATGCAGTTTCTGGAGCGGCATCATCTTCTCTCTGAAGCGCAGCACGGATTCCGCAGAGGAAGGTCCTGTTTAACTAATTTGCTCTACTGTCTGGAACGATGGACCCGGAGCGGTCGATGAAGGAAATGTAGTGCACGCAGTTCACATAGACTTCAAGAAGGCCTTTGATAGCGTGCCTCACCAACGTCTCCTATACAAACTCAACCGTATTGGGGGTAAGGGGCAAGCTTTTGAAGTGGATCGAAAAACTTCTTGATTGGGCGATCTCAGATTGTCCGTCTTGGCGATCAACAATCGGCGGAGGTGGCGGTTGAGAGTGGGGTTCCTCAGGGCTCCGTCCTGGGCCCTATCCTCTTCCTTATATATATTGATGATTGCGTAAGTGGCTTTGGACTGTGACACCGCCATGTTTGCTGACGATATAAAGCTTTTGGAAGGTCATCCACAACGCAGATGATGAAGAAAAATCTACAGGCGAACTTGCATCGACTCGAGGAATGGTCGCACAACTGGCTCCTCCCATTCAATGCTACCAAGTGCAATATTCTGCGATTTGGCAGAACCAGCTCAGGGCACCAGAGAATTTACTATCTGGACGACACACCGCTCCCAGAGGTAGAGGCTCAGAAAGATCTAGGAGTATGGATCACGCCCACACTGAAGCCATCGTTCCATTGCTCAAAAGTAGCAAAATCTGCCATGTCAAGCTTGTATCTTATTAAGCGAGCGTTTGCAAAGTTCGACAAAGAGTGCTTTAATAAGGTCTTCGGGATGTTCGTGCGACCACAATTGGAATTCGCCATACAAGCCTGGAGACCGTGGTCTGTCAAAGACCACAACACCCTTGAGAAGGTCCAAAGACGTGCAACCAAGCTTGTTCAAGGTCAAAGCTGCCTGCCTTACGAGACACGATTGTCTAATCTTGATCTGTTTCCTCTGGACTATAGACAGCTACGCGGCGACTTAATACAAGCCTTTCGAATGCTGCGGCTTCAGGATTGTTGCCTTGCATCTGGCGACTTCTTTGAGCTGGCCACTACCACTACTTTGCGAGGGCATCCCATTAAACTACGAGTGACAGGTGCAAGACTCGACACAAGAAGGTTCTTCTTCTCCAACAGAGTGATTAAGGCCTGGAATGCTCTGCCGGCCGACATAATCATGTCCCCATCCGTTGACACTTTTTAAGCGGAAGTTTGACCAGTACAGCCATAAGTACCACCACGACATCCGAACCTAACACATTTCCTGAAACATAATCCCATCCACAATTTTCACGTCATATAACATACTACTCCCTATTTTTTTGAGTAACATTATTTTATAATTGTTTGTCCGATGCCCTGCAGTGTGTCCGTGAGATAACCCTTTGTCCAACGTCCATTATATGTCAGCCTTTTTAATTTTCAGTGTCACTGACATCAATAGGGAGCTCAAAGGCTTCGCCTATATTTCCCTTAATAAAACTGAACTGAACTGAACATCTGTAACCGGATGTTGGTTTCCGCGTATCCGAAATTCCGCCGATTTGAAGAAGTGTGCAAGGCCTGCTCAATATGATAAAGCAGAGCAGGTTGTCAGCCGGTCGATTGAAGGTTTATTTGAGAAGTTAGCCTTGTTTATAAAAACAAGTCTGTAGATTCCTTTGGTATAAATTACAAAATGAAGGACCTGGTAAACATGCACCGGCGCATTTTGCGCACTTACCCATCGGCCATGGGTATGACATAGGCCTTTCAAAATATGAAAGGTGGCTGTTTCTCTGATTACCTCTATGACAAAGAAGACAAAGAGGCCATGTGCTTCACAACGCCAGCCCTTAAGAGCATGTTTGCTCGGTATGCGAAGGTTATTCAGATGAATTGTACCTACCAAACTAACCGCCATGCGTTGGTGTTTTATCACATAGTGATAATGGTAAATTCCCGCAACATTTTTATGTGAATCGTTGGCGGTAGTTGCTCATTGGTGTTTAAGGGGTTCTTCCACTATTGTGGCAGTGTCGTTGGAGTCCTCGATCATTTCTGCCATTGACTATGCATGGCGGTGGCAACGGTGACGGATGAACCTGTGTCCGAGACGTTCCGAGGATTTCCTTATGGGCCCAGTTTCATGTCTTTTGTTGAATTCTAAGATGCCATATAGTTGTTTAGTAAAGTGGGAGATGTACCTTAATTTCTGATAATATTTAGGAATCTGGTTATCATTTCAAGCCGTTGATTTCAAGAGAAATTTCCAGCTGGCAGCCCTAACGTAGAGGGGTTTGTGTCCTACAGCAGCAAATATGTGTGTTTGCTGACACCAACTCGAAAATATGGTCTAGAAACTGGTCCCCTTACATTTCTTTTGCATTCGTACGGGTTTTGATGCGGTCTTTAACATAATGCATCGGAAGGCTGGCCACCTGGTAATCAAGTCGTTAACGACGGAACACCCCCACGAACTCGTGCCTGTTGAACCCCAGGTTCACTACTGGTGGACAAACGCACGCTTCGTTTGTCTTCACCGAAAGTAACAATATGCATTTTCATCGTGAACGGTCTTTTCAGCACAAGAACAAACCATGTCCTATGTACGGTGTTTAAAAGTATCATGCAGAAAATAATTTTTGATAGTTTTGATGGCTTTATGTCCTTGGTGAAGAAACATGAGAAGGTTAAACGTATTAACGAAGCTGTTTAGTTAACAAGCTTCCAATATGAAGTTCAACCGAAATCGCAGCATCAAACTGCGGACGAATCACCCTCGCATTAATAGTTTAAAGTACCGATACGTTTACTTCCTTTGTTCTCATGCGGAGGCGTTTCGCAGCTCCAGCTGGAGAACACAGTCGACGTAAGTAGTTAATGCGGAATTGCCATTGACTTACGTCATTTGAGTTCGGTTGCAGGGCACGTTTCACTGCAATGGAGCGAGGAAGTGCACTGCATATGAAAGCACCTAATTTGAGCCACAACCATTTTTCGTGTCAGTCCACCCCTTATCTCCGAGGGTACCCATTCAAACGACGTGCACCCCAAGGAAGGTTGGATGCAAGGAAGTATTTTTCACCAATCGTGTCGTGGAGTCGAAGAATAAACTACTTAAGATGATTTTAATGTCCCAGTCTGTGGATGCATTCAAAAATTGGCTTGTAAAACATGTGTTGCAGCACCATGAAGACTGTGTGACTACTTAATTTTAAAAATAGCAGTGAAAAACGTAAATCAGCCTTCACTCACTTGAGAGTAACTTCTTTAAATTGCTTCTAATTCTTGCGATTTAATGTGAAAAATAGGGAGTTGGAAGGCGTAAGCCTATTTTCTTCAAATAAACTGAACTAAAATAGTTACGGCAGCTGCCAAATGATTAAGAGGAACTTCAGGTGAACATTCTCCAGCAGATGCGACCATCAGCGGAACGTTTTAAAGTGTATCTGCGATGTATAATTGCTTTATCTAAACACTTGCGTAGTTTTCTGTGGTCTGAGTTACCAGATAAAGGAACTGGCAAATGTGGGTCACCGGTTCTTTTAGTGTGATCCCACCGTGAGTGGAATGGAGAACGCGTTGTTTTCCATGAGTGGTGCCTACTACGAGAGAAACAAACTTCGGGCAGCCTGCTTTATGATGCCGGCTCTGTTGGCGACATATTCTGAATATCCGGCATATAAATATATGTGTGTGTGCATTTCACCGCATTTTTTTAACTGATAACCACTGGTGTGCTCAGTTTGTGTTCGATTTAATTGAGTTTATTGAGGGAAATAGTCATTGGCATTTAAGAACCTTATTTGTAACGTGAAATTGAAGTGCAGTGTACAAAGAAATTATTTGGGTTCAGTTCAGTTCAAAGTATTTGAGATAAAAATATGCAAACGCCTTCTAGCTCCCTTTTTGTTACATAAAAATCGCAAGAATTAGAAGCAATGTAAAGAAGTTACAGTCAGGTGAACGCAGACAGATTTCGGTAGTAAACTGGTATTGTTAACGTAAGGTAGTCACATACTCTTCGTAGAGCTACAACATGTGTATGTCAAGCCGATGTTTGAATGTATCCACAAACTGCGACATAACAATAGTCTCAGGTAGGTTATTCCGCCGTTCCACGACACGGTTGGTGAAAAAATACTTCCTCACATCGAATCTTCCTTGGGGCACTTGAAGTTTGAATGAATGAACTCGGAGATATGTCGTAGTGGCAAGTTCGAAAAAGTCATCACGCAGGAGGGCACAATCCATGCCACGCACGATGCGGAAGGTTTGTATCAAGTCTCCACGCAACTGCCTATAACTCAGACGAAAGAGCTTTAGGTTATTTAGGTTGATCTCATATGGTTGTTCACCTTGACTTTATACTAATTTTATGGCTCACCGCTGCACCCTTTCGAGCAGGTTGTAATCCTGCTGGATCCACGGTCACCAGGCTTGGATCGCATATTCAAGATGTGGCATTACAAACGTACTAAAGTCTTTAGAAAAGCAGTATTCATCGAAACATTGCATTCCCACTTGATAGCGTACAGTATTGAGTTGGCAGATTCAGCTGCCTTGCAACATTGCATAAAAGGGTGCAGGTTGATAATTATCTAAACGCTGAGATCCGTCTGGGTTACGGCCTCTTGAAGTGGCATACCATTCAAATAGTAGGCTCGCATATCAATTACCTGATTTGATTTCCAAGACGTAGCAGGGAGCATTTGTTGGAGTGTAAGGACAAGAGTCATCTGCGGGAACACTCGTTTAATCGACGAAAATCGTCTTGGAAATTGTCTCCATCGGCAGCATTATGGATAACTTTCCTGATTTTTATATCATTCACGAACATAGAAAAGTCGCAGTCCAATTCCTGTTCACAATCATTAATTCACAAGAGAAATAGGATCGGTCTGAGCACTTAACCTTGTGGGACTTCACTCTCGATGACTGTGCACTTTGATCGCGCTCCGCCTACACAGACCACCTGGGAACAACCAAAGAGAAATTGCTCGATCCACATAAAAAGTTTGCCTCCAATACCCAAAATACTCAACCTGTAAAGGGGACGCAGGTGCGGAACCTTATCGAAGGCCTTCTGTACATCAATGTAAGGCACATGCACAGTGTCTTTGCATCGAGTGTTTTTGTCCAGCTTTGCATCGTCGCCTGACACTCAGTTCATGGGTTGTAAGGAAGTCCAAACCAAGAACGAAGGGCCACGAGCTACTAGGTGTCACTAAGAAGTCGGGAGTTACATGGGAATAATTGATGATCACTTGTAACGAAATACTACCGGATATAAGTATCGAGGTGCCATTTGCCGCTTGGAAATACTGGGGTGTTGGAAGGGGTTCTATCTGACTAAGTAAATGCTGTGGGAGGTTAAGGGGAGACACAAGGGATACGTTAGCTTCAGTATCGACTCGTGTGTGGACCGTGTGGTTGTCGAGGAGCAACGGAATGGTAAATGCAGAGACGGGAGTAGGCTGATTAAAATGAGTAGCGTTAACGAACGGTGACTTACAGGGGGAGTTGTGCCCGCAATGGCGTGCGTGGGTTCTAAACGCCACGCAGTATGGGCACCCTGGGTTATGGTTGGAAATTCGCGTCGGAAGTTTCCTTCTCTTAGTAGGTCGTCGGGTATCTGGGGGTTTTGTGCATGTGGAAGGGGGTTGGGTACATCTTTAGTCCCTGTGGGTAGGTTTACAGAAGTTCGGAGGGGGGTCTTGGATTTGACGACTTTCAAACCGTCGGCAGAGTTATAGTGCAGTTGCTAGGTTTGTAGGCGGGTTGAGGGTGAAGTGATTCGAAACTGAACAATCTCGTAGGTCAGATACGAAGCGTTCGAGAACTAGGTCGTCGTGATCGGTTGGGGGTAAATTGGAAAGGCTTGTAAAGCCAGCTGTAGCAACTCGATGGCGAACTCGTCAGCGGACTGTTGTGTTTGGCGGAGGATGTACAGCAGTTCGCCGACTGCCGAGGAGGAAGTCTGATAATCGAAAAATGAGAGCAGTATGTCCTGGGCCTTATGGAAAGGCGTAAGAAGAGAAATTCCGGAAGTCATCGCTAGCTTGCGGGTGGGGGTGCGAGGAAACGTAACATATATCTCATGTGGTCGGTGGGGCTGAGGTCAACAAGGAAAAAAGACAACTCGACCAGCCAGTCACGGATGTTGTGTTTAGCATAGTAGGTTTCTGGAGCGAGGCTGGGATCTGCCTGGGAAGCTCTGGGTTGAGAGGGGGATGATCGAGGTGTGGAATCGGTTGATGTGAAATCACTGGTGGTGGGGGTGAAAAGGGTCCGGCTATCGCTGCCACCATTGTAGCGTCCAGCCGATTTTGAGTTAGTAAATGGGCCGAATTATAGGGTCGCGGATATAAATCGATTATCTTCTTCACCGGAGTGCCTCTTAACGTTGCGTCTTCTAAAGGATTCATCATCCGATATAAGACCAGCGAATAGAAGATAGACGAAGCGATGGATATAGGAGGCGATATTTGAACAGAGTAGGTTTATACGATAAAGACAACATATCAGGAATGGCTGGATGATCGATAAAATACATGTTATAGGAATGGAAACGGGGGAATATGTGCTATACGAGTCTGATATAATGAATATTGTTACGGTTGAACAATATGGTGACGATGAACAGAAAATGACTTATCGGAGGTTCGACTGCATATCCGATTTTCCAGCACGTGCGGTGTTATGCTCCGTCTACAAAAACGGGAGAAGCCTCTGTTAAAAAAAGGTGGTTCAGGTTTGGGTCCGTTACACATGGCAGCATCATTTTTTGAAACAATTCTCTTTTGACAAAAAGCGGTCTTTACAGAACTAAAGCATTTGAAGAGCTTAGATCTTTCTGAAATCACTTCCCCTACCATTTGAATGCCTTTTAATTCGCTGGAAATTTCCGCTTCGCATCTATTTTTCTCTTGTTTCAAGGTAACGCTATTCTTGGCTGTATATATTATCCTCCAAACCCTTCAGCCAATGATGATGTACGTTTTTGTGAAATTATTAAATAAGTTTCGTAATTTACCTTCGATGGTAAAATATTAGCTGGAGATTTTAACTTCCCTGAAATGGGTTGACTTTTGCATATTTGTCCACCGAGATTTAACCCTTTCCAATATATAATCGATTTTTCCAACTGTTCGTTGCTTGCGTATTCTCCGACGAGAGTAAATCACTTTATAGATCTGACCTTTTTCAATAAATTGCTTTGCTACATTTTCTTCCTTTTAGAAAAGGACTATTTGATAGTGGTCATATATTAATTCCCTGCTGTGTAGCGCTTGCCTTTTCAAAAAGACCAGCACATTTCCGACCTCCCTTAATTACGAAAACGAATTAATAAATAACTATGCTGGATCATTGGATTCGTCACTTGCGCCCCTGTAATCATGCAACAAGTCTATGTGGTGTAATTTTGGATTTCTTTAAGGATATGTCTACGGCATAACTCACGAGATCCCGTATCTGTCACTTTCGTCATTACAGGCTTATAACTTCAGACGGCAGCTGCATGACCTTCCCACTATTTATTCATCTGACCAGCTAAAACATTCGGGATCATTTTGCGCGTTTATGCGCCATAAGGAGGGACGAAACCTGATGTCAGATAAGGTTCACCATCTGTACAATCGCTTCCGTTTGATTGACTACCGATTCCCTCGTTGCAGTCATGCTAATAATTTTAGCATCAGGTGATTTGTTTAATGCTTCCTGCCGTAAAACATATACTCTCTTTTGTCAATTCCTTTGAGAACAGGTTGTGTAACAGTTTGTAACTTTTACAGGACGTTATCGTGCACGTGGACGAAGGATGATATACCGGCGTATTGGCAGAACAAACAACATCCGGAAGGCCAAAAACTTACCGGATGTTAGTCCTGCAAAAAAATTAAACTCAAATTGAAGAAACTCACTTGAAGGTGATAGAAACCATGATGCAAAAGTACAGTTTGGATTTCCCTGATCTAGCATATTCTGGGAAACAGTCCACATCAGTGGATGTAGTTACTGCATCATGAAGAATTTTGGCGATCCAGCTTCCGGTATAAGCTTCTGTATCTCGTGTAAAGGTTGAATTGATCAAAGCCGATGATGCGTGAAAGATGCCAAATTATTTCAAAAATTGGTCACCAAAGAGCGCAAGCAGTTCACTGATATGCTGCTGCTGAAGAATGTTAGTGATTTCGAATTCGATGAAACTGTCAAAAAAGTGTAAGGAACCTTCGAAAAGAAGTCAGCACTGTTCAATACGGGATACCAATGCCTCAAACTGGTGAAGAACGAGACAGACGATTTTCTGACCCATGCCAGTATTGTCAACCCCGAGTGGGAAAATTTCGAGCCGCAAAAGATGATAGGGGAACAATTTATGTGCCGTATCTTTATTTTGCACACGTCAGTCAACGTCTTATGCTAAAATCAGATCTTGTTTGCTCAGCAAAAATGAACAAGACCCCGACTCCACACTACAGAAATTGACTACCCAATGTAAGTGGGTCAAGAATCTTAAGCATGCTTCTGGTATTGTAGAGCAACCGAGTTCCTCAACTGCCATCACTACTCGGCAGTTCGACCGTCGATTTCGACGAGGTCCACCGTATGCTCCACACCAGGTGGTGCAGGGACGGTGACTTGCGCGTAAATTAGTTTTAATTGATAGTAGCCTTGCGCTGCAGCTACCGCACTCTCTCCTCCTCCCCCACCTGAGCCCGGTGTCAAGACAGAGTCAAGAAGACTGGAGATGGGAGAGGGCGCAGGTGGCTGGCGCGGCCGAAGCCGCCCCTGGGCGTGCCACCACACCTGGCTCGGATCTCATGGAGTGGGAGTGCCATAAAGGCCACATTAAGAAGGAGCCATTGCAACCTGACTCTCAGTTCGCCAGTCAGCCACTCCACACAAAACACACATTGGGCGGACCACGCGGTTCGATTTATCCCGTCAGTTGGCAACCTTCTAAGCCACGTCTTTTAGCGCACCGTGATAGGTTCAAGCGCGTCAGAATGTGTTTAGTGAGGAAAATACGCTGAGCTCTTGACCTCACTCTCTCCCGCACCCCCACAATCAGACCACTGTCCGAGCCGGTCAGTTGTCTGATGCGGAAGCAGGCGCAGCTGCTGGTGACCTCATCTACGTGTACTACGTACACGACCTGCCCCCCAAACACAAGCACCAGGATTTCACACAACAGAGGGGTTTAACGGCTTACATCTCACATGTGTGAGATAGCCAGAGGTCACGTTAAGAAGGAGCGATCGCAGCCTGACTCTCAGACCACCAGTCATCCACTCCGCACAACACACATTTGACTAACTTCGAGGTCTGAGTGTAATTGTCAGTTGGCAACCTTCCAACCGCGGTGGTTAACGTTACCGCACACTCTTCTCCTCCCCCACCTGAGCCCGGTCTCACGACACAGGCAAGAAGACCGGAGATGAGAGAGGGCGCAGGTTGCTGGCGCAGCCGGAGCCGCCCCTGGGCGTACCACCACACCTGGCTCGGATCCCACAGAGTGGGAGTGCCATAAAGACCACATTAAGAAGGAGCCATTGCAGCCTGACTCTCAGTCCGCCAGTCAGCCACTCCACACAAAACACACATTGGGCTGACCACGCGGTTCGAGTTATCCCGTCAGTTGGCAACCTTCCAAGCCACGGCTTTAAGCGCACCGTGATAGTTTCAAGCGCGTCAGATCGTTTATAGTGAGGAACATGCGCTGAGCTGTCGACCTTACTCTCTCCCCCACCCCCAACATCAGACACTGTCCGAGCCGGTCAGTTGCCTGATGTGGGAGTGGGCGCATTGGCTGACGGATCGGCGTACCCGTCTTCGCGCGCCACAGCACGACCTGGCCCCCATAACGCACACACCAGGATTCACAAACTCAGGGGATATGGAGCAGCCATTGCCGTCTGACTCCCAGTCCACTAGTCAGTCAGTCGACACACACAGCACATACACTGAGCCGACGGCGTGGTCTGGTGGAAGCGTCAGATTGGCAGACTTCCCAGCCACGGTTTCTCTGGTATACTCTGGTAAATGGTGATTGTGAGGGTGTTTTCGATGCATTGCTGTAGGTAGTGTGTGCTGATGTAGCTAAGCCTCCGGTAGTTTACCGGAGGTTGTTGTGGAGGCGCCTGTGTCCTAATAGGCCCATGCGGTGTGTAAATGTGCGGGAGCAGTGAGGTCAGTGAAGGCGAGCACATCGACTGTATGTCGGAGCCCCAGGCACTGGTTCACCAGCCTCCGTGCGATGGATTCGCAGGTGACCGACCAGGCCGATGCGTGAGTTGAAGTTGCGGGTGCAGTGTGGGCCGGAGAAATCGGTAGAGGCTGGGGCGATGTCATTTATGGTAGTGGGGGTGGCAGGGGCGCTAAGAATGACAGGAGCGGAGGGTGTGCATGGTGTATCAGTGTTGTCGGCATTGTGGTGAATTCCACTGTCATGGATGCGCATGTGACCGAATAGGCCCATGCGACGAGTGAATGCGCGAGGATAGTGAGGGCAGTGGAGGCGACGATCTCTGCTGTGTGATGGTGCTCCAGGCACTGGCTCACCGGTCTCTGTACGATGTATTCGCAAGTGACCGACCAGGCCGATGCGTGAGGTGAATGTGCGGTCGCATTGAGTACAGCTTATGAGAGATTCCCCATCGCTGATGGTGGTGGTGGTGGTAGTGAAGGCGAAGGCGGTGGTGGTTGCGGTAGTGGGGGTAGCAGGCGATGAGTAGATGGATGTGGTCTCTATGATGGTGGGAGTAATGGAATTGTTGTCAGGAGTGAGGGTGGGGGAGTCAGAATGAGGGTTGGCAGAATTTGACGTAGAAATTGGAATTTTCGGATTGTTGGTGCATTGCGTCCGAAGATGCCCAACCAGGCAGATTCGCGCGCGGAAGATGCGTTGACAGCGCGGGCATGTTGGCAGGGCCTGGGCATTGGTGGTGTTGGTCCGGGGCACTGGTGACTTTCGTGCCGCTCTTTTGGCCTTGGTGGTGGCGATCCGGTTGGCCTCATAGATTGCTGAACCAGTCTTCACTGATCTTCTCCATGCCGGTCTATCCTGGGCGAGGTCATCCCAGGTCGCCGAGTTGATTTGCAGTTGCTTCAGCGATTTCTTCAAAGTGTCCTTGTAACGTCGTTTTTGACCTCCCTGCCGGCGAGAACCCGTAGTGACATCTCCGTAGAAAAGTCGTTTGGGTAGTCGCTCGTCGTCCATTCTTACCAGGTGGCTGCTCCATCGCAGTTGCACTTGCCTCAGCATGGCATGGATGCTGAGGATTCCGGTCCGCTCCAGGACTTCCGTGTCCGGGATCATGTCTTGCCATCTCAGCTTCAGTATTCTGCGGAGGCAGCTGAGATGAAAGTGATTCAGCTTCCTGGCTTGGTTCGAGTAGACGGTCCAGGTTTCCGCTCCGTAAAGGAGTGTCATCAAGACGACGGCCTTGTACATCTTCAGTTTGGTTTTCAGGTGTTCAGGATGGTTAACCGGCGTATTGGGCAGAACAAACAACATTCGGAAGGCCAAAAACTTACCGGATGTTTGTCCTGCAAAAAAATTAAACTCAAATCGAAGAAACTCACTTGAAGGTGATAGAAACCATGATGCAAAAGTACAGTTTGGATTTTCCTGATCTAGCATATTCTGGGAAACAGTCCACATCAGTGGATGTAGTTACTGCATCATGAAGAATTTTGGCGATCCAGCTTCCGGTATAAGCTTCTGTATCTCGTGTAAAGGTTGAATTTGTCAAAGCCGATGATGCGTGAAAGATGCCAAATTATTTCAAAAATTGGTCACCAAAGAGCGCAAGCAGTACACTGATATGCTGCTGCCGAAGAATGTTAGTGATTTCGAATTCGATGAAACTGTCAAAAAAGTGTAAGGAACCTTCGAAAAGAAGTCAGCACTGTTCAATACGGGATACCAATGCCTCAAACTGGTGAAGAACGAGACAGACGATTTTCTGACCCATGCCAGTATTGTCAACCCCGAGTGGGAAAATTTCGAGCCGCGAAAGATGATAGGGGAACAATTTATGTGCCGTATTTTTATTTTGCACACGTCAGTCAACGTCTTATGCTAAAATCAGATCTTGTTTGCTCAGCAAAAATGAACAAGACCCCGACTCCACACTACAGAAATTGACTACCAAATGTAAGTGGGTCAAGAATCTTAAGCATGCTTCTGGTATTGTAGAGCAACCGAGTTCCTCAACTGCCATCACTAACGTTCATACTCTCACCAACAGTAGGTCGATATCGTTGCACAAACCCCAAAACTCGATATCACCGTGTTGGAAAATGCGATGATTGGCATTTCGTGCGCTTCTATCTTTTCAATAAACATGGTTTTCAGAAATACCAAAAGATAGGGAACTACTGTCTGTGTGGATGATAAAGAAATTTTTCAGTTTAGTTAAGTTCAGTTTATTTTGATGGAAATTTAGGTGGGCACCTTTGAACTCCCTATTTGTTACATGAAGCGGAAGTACGTCAAAAATTGCAAATGTAGTGTCAGAAACTGTACAGACATTTTACCAAGTTCGTGCATCCGCAGTATTTTGAGACATGTGTACAACCGCATGCGCGTAACCCATTAGTTCCTTTAAACCCAGGTATACTACAGAGAAGATAGAATGCTCTCCGGTCTGCGGGCATAATGATGAATATGAGTATGGAGGGTGCATCGAGGTTGACACATGAATAAACTATATAAACAAACGGTGTTTAAACATTACTTGTAGTAGTATTAACAGCAATGAATTGGTAACGGGCCGTGGTCGGATGGCATTGAGGGAGGTACTGAAATGCTGATCCAGGTTCCCCTGAAAAGCCTCCATAGATGCAGATATAACAATGTCCTCTGGCATGGCATTCCAAACGTCAATCACTTTACTGGAGAAAAATCAATTCCATGTTTCCATTCAAATGTTGCTGGATTAGGATATATCGCAATTTGGTTGTAGTTGGTAAATCGAAAAAGTCATCCTGATTGCATAGGATGCGGAAAGTTTGTATGGGCTCGCCTCGTAGCTTCCTGTAACTCGAAAGAAAGGGATTGAAATGAGGTAACCGAGATTTGTAGAATCGTGAGCCCTGTTCATTAACAAGTTTGGTTGCAAACAGTTGAACGTTTTCGAGCAGGCTGTAGTCCTTGGTGGTCCAGGGGATTCATCCTTGGATGGCAAGCTGCAATTGCGGCCGAACGAAAGTTCAGATGACCTTAGTGAAGCAGTCTTCATCGAAGGAGGAAAACGCCCATGTTGCTGAGGTGTGGGAGTGACATCACGGACTTCGCCCCCATATAGCAGTGCGGCGACGTTTTGAGTGAACTCGTGATCGAGAAATAAATAAATAACTTTATTTTAAACGCTCAGAGGACACTAGCAAAACAAAGTTAACAATGAATTAAAATAAGGATACTCGGCCCATTAATGTTCCATGTGAGAGGTCCGATATGCAGCAAAATGTAGAAATATTTCTATGGATGGTAAGCAGAGTTTTCACATCCACCATCGATTTGTTATTTTAACACAAGTGTGCAAATGTAAGAAAAACAATGGTGAACTCAGAAAGAATCAATGAAAAGCAACGTCTGCTATGTACGTGTGGGAGGAGTTCAAGGAGTTCCCACTTTAAAATAAACTGCAAATGAATTAATTGCTTCGCGAAAGGTTAGTTACGTCTGGGCGTAGGATTATAGTATAAAGGCTGTCCAGGAAGCGAGCACGAAGATGTTAGTAAAGTGCGCTCAGGGGCGATAGTTTACCTGAGAACCCGCGAAAATTGACAATGTACGTGAGGCCTCGACATCTCAGTCTTCATGATGGAATTCTGATGAAAGTTGTCAGTAAAAGAAATGGAGACGGTTTAAACCATGCACAGGAATATGATTCCGATTATTTGACTGAGAAGTGGGTTATGGAGATTTCATTGTTCGTTGGGGACACAATGTTTGCAAATGTTATTTGAATAAGCTCTCAAAAATTCCCGATTATCCTTTCTCAGAGTCACGTAGGAAGCTGCCAGGAAAAGATGAGGAAAGTAAAGTTAAAATGTTAATCAACTGCACGATGCAGGTGTGATATGTTGCTATTATGATCGGGTCTATGCTTGGCTTCCTATCAAAGTCTCTATCTGAAAGGTCTTACTTCATTCTAATAAGTAACTTTCGGCAAATTTTTAAAGTGGAATTAATGCAGAATTTTAGGAACAGAGAAATTTTTTTTGACGCTGATTAGCATTTAGAAAATCGTTCTGCCTTGCTGTTCAAAGTAGGAAAGTTTCAAAAATGTCTGAAAATATGAGTTCTGAAAATTTTGCAATCGGAAAAAGTGGGGCGCATGCTGAAAGTGGAATTTTGGTACAGGAACTTATACCAGCATTGATGGACCAAGGTCATCGTGTGCAAAGGAACCGCGTATCTTTTGTTCTCCGGCTTGGACAGTTTGAAAATCGTTAACACTTCGCTTGTGCTGATATTGACATTAAAACTGCCACTGCACGAACGTAATTGCTCTTTGGAATTTTCTGGAAATCTTCTTGTGCCGAATTACCTCACAAAACGACATCAAATTGGAATTTGTTCATCACCTTCGTCGACTTGATAAAAACAGCCTCTAAACCAATAAGTTCTGTCAACCGCTCAGTGAACCAAAAGTGCAAAACCCCTTGAAGATCTGAAGTTATCCAGGACATTTGACCTCTACACATGGCTGAGTCATTCCTGAATATTCTTCCTATCATTTATTGTTTTTTAAAAGTGGTTTTGAACGAATAGGCGCATTTATTGCTCATATTGTTTCTATTGCGGCGTCGTTGGACTTCCGTTTGAAATTCGTTCGTCTCCAAGCTTTTGATATTTGGCCAATAATCTGTTCCCAAAGTCAGGACTCAATGAAATAAGTTGTCACTGGATCACATATTGTCTGTTTATCAGGATCAGCCTATAATTGTTTATAGACATTGTGATATTCAGGCTCACGAAAATTGATATCGGAATCTCGAATAATAAGCTAACTCAGCTTCATTTGGATCCTGCCTCATACGGGCTTCAGAAAACAGTCTCTCGCCAGGAAAGGTGTCTTCATCAGAAAGGAACCGAGAACCACTGGAAAACTCACTTTGAAGGCTGCATCATTCTTTTCTTCGTATTAGCATTCCATAGTGAATTCGGTTCGGAAAAGCACTTCTTTTTGTGCTCAGTAAACTATTCGCTTGATAATTTAAGCTGCTCGTTAAAACTTAATGCATCCTCGTAGAAATCTTGCTGGCATGGGAAATGCAAATGTTCACTACCCGACCACGCGAGAAAATTATTCACCGCTTCGGCCAGGACTGGAAACACCAACCTCTTGATTAGCTACCGATGCTCTTGACCGCTCTGCCACGCCCGGGAAGCCAGCAGACAAAACAAATAGTATAAACTACAAAAATAATGATCTCTCCTATCTTTGTAAACCGTTTTCGATTTCATGTGACAAAAACTTACCAGAAATACTCAAGTCACTCTCAGCAGACCGAGAAGAACCACAAAGCAGCAATATTGAAGATAACAGTGCACTACTGAACATTACCAAAACTAAGCTAAACAGTGAAGGGCTGGCACACGGGGATGGATGCCGAGGACTCACAACCAGAGTTTTGAGATAAGAAGGAGACCTCGATCTCCTATCGGAAATAATATCAGTCCTCATGAAACATAACAAAATTAACTCGCCGAAACACGATGCAAATGAGCTGAAAAACATCAGCAAGCTAGACCATAATCATCGCAAAGAAACGGTAGAAGTCAATAGGCACAACATTAAGCGAAAAAAAAGCGAAAAAGAACGAATTCATTAGAAAAAACCTCTGAGTCAGTTGAAATACAGATGACCAGAAAAAAAAAATAAGCGAGGAGGAAATTATGTCTTGCGTTTCCCCAGGTTTGGAAATCTGGTGCACATAGAATCCGACTGCACAAAAGTAAATCAGCGATTGACGGTCTCTGAAAAGTCGAAAAACAGTAATCTTAAGGTATCTTTACTGCCACGGACGAGCGACAGCAGCATGCTCTTTACATGTCCATTGAACTACAATGAAGCAGGGCATGGTAGCCAGCAAAGTAATGGCAGAAAAGTGGCCTGTGACTTATCGACAGACCTGGATGACACAAACCAAAATTCAGGTTTCCCGGGTGCTATTCGAGCAAACGCATTGTCAGGAGAACTCACGCTGTTTGAAAGGTCCATAGAGATGTCTGCAAATCAACCAACAGGCTCATCGATGAAGACAAATTTGAACACAGTATTAAAAACTGTAACAAAGGGCATGATTCAACCTTCCGTCACTAAAAGAAAGCAGGATGCAGAAACTAGTTTTTTCCCTGACAGATCATTTTGTCTGGTAGTTCAGGGAGTTTCCGAGGCTACTGAGGAAACGCCAAAAGAAAGGGTAAAACAGGATCTGCTGATATTTCAAAATTTATTGAATAATACGCAAGAAACTGGTGTGACAGTCTACATCAGAAAGATCTTTCCATTGGGGCCTCTCGTTACAAATGAAACGCATGAGGTTCAACCAAGACCATTAAAAGTCGTCTTTGGGAGCAAACAGCAGGTAGATATATTGCTCTCTCAAAAGTCCCGACTACGAAAGAATCATCGTGGAGTTTTTTTTCAGCCGGATTACTCTCCCACCGATCAGATGAAAATGAGGACACTGGTAGCAGAATTGAAAAGACGTCAATACGAGGGGGAACAAAACTTGAAACTTGTAGATAACAAAATAGTCAAAACGGTGCGCTCGTTTTTATGGGAGCATCCGGTGAAATTGACGGCAACCACGCCGGTCAAAAGCCCTACCAAATGCCTATAGATTTGAACCCAGACAGGAGACTGGATATATCTTGTGAAATATCCAGCAAAAATCGCCATGTGGAAGAAGCAATCAAAAATCTGCAGAAATCGAGGGAAGAAAACAAGATTAAAATGATGTACACAAATGTGCAGAGTCTATTGAACAAAATGACTGAAATTTAACTGGTCGTGGACCATTTACAACCTGACTTCATAGCTCTAACTGAAACATGGTTAAATGAACAAATCGCAGACACAGAAGTCAGAATAGACGGTTTTCAGCTTATCCGCATGGATAGAAATGGACGTAGGGGTGGTGGAATCGCAATGTTTCAGTGTGTTCAGTTCAGTGTATTTGAGGAAAATAGGCTTACGCCTTTGAAATCCCTATTTGTTACATAAAAGTAGCAAGAATAAGAAGCAAATTAAAGAAGTAACAGTCAAGTGAATGCAGGCAGGTTTACGTGGTACACTGATATTGTTAAGGTTAAGTAGTCACATAGTCTTCGTGGTACTGTAACATATGTATGTCAAGCCGATGTTTGAATGTATACACAGACTGGGACATAACAATCGCCTCAGGTAGGTTATTCCACGGTTCCACGACACGGTTGGTGAAAAAATACTTCCTCACATCCAATCTTACTTGGGGCACACTTAGTTTGAATGGATGACCTCGGAGATTTTTCGTAGTGGCAAGTTGGAAAAAGTCATCACATAGGAGGGCGCAATCCATGCCACGCACGATACGGAAGGTTTGTATCAAGTCTCCGCGAACTGCTTATAATTCAGAGGATAGAGCTTTAGGTTATTTAGACGAATCTCATATGGCAGTTCAGATTGACCTCTTACTAATTTTGTGGCTCGCCGCTGCACCCTTTCGAGCATGTTGTAGTCCTGTTGCGTCCACGGTCACCAGGCTTGAATCGCATATTCAAGATGTGGCCTTACAAACGTACCAAAGACTTTTAGAAAGCAGTCTTCATCGAAAACTTTAAATGCCCGCTTGATAGCGTACAGTATTGAATTGGCGGATTAAGCTGCCTTGGAACATTGCGTAGAAGGCTTCAGGTTGTCGTTCATCCAAACTCCAAGATCCTTCTGTGTGTGTGCTTCTCGGAGTGGCAAACCGTTCAAATAATAGGGTCGCATATCAGTGACCTGATTTCGATTTCCCAGGCGTAGCAGGGTGCATTTGTTTGAGTTGAAGGACAAGAGCCATTTGTGGGACCACTCGTCCAATCGACGAAGATTTTCTTGGAAATTGTCTGCATCAGCAGCATTGTGGATAACTTTCCAGAATTTTATATCGTCCGCAAACATAGCAAAGTTACAGTCCAATTCCTGTACACAATCATTAATGAACAAGAGAAATAGGATCGGTCCGAGCACTGAACCTTGTGGGACTCCACTCTCGATGACTGTGCGCTTTGATCGCGATCCACCTACACAGACCACTTGGGGAACGACCGACGAGAAAAATTCTTGATCCACGTAAGAAGTTTGCCGCCAATACCGAACATTCTCAACTTGTGAAGGAGACGCTGGTGTGGAACACTATCGAAGGCCTTCTGGAAATCAATGTAGGCCACGTGCACAGTGTCTTTTGCATCGAGTGCTTTTGTCCAGCTTTGCATCGTATAAAGTAAGTTCGTAACACACGATCTTCCCCTACGAAAGCCGTATTGTGCAGTCGATAAGAGGTTACGGGTTTCTAAATAAATCATCAATTCCTTTTTGACAACCTTCTCCATAACCTTGCAACAGATTGAGGTCAGGCTGACAGGCCTGTAATTTGTAGCAAATGCACGACTTCCACTTTTGTGAAGCGGTGCGATGTGGGCTGTTTATACGAGAAGGCATTGACTTCATTCCGGATGGGCCCTCACCAAATAGGAGCTCGTCTTGCAAAATACTTTGTTGTAAACTGAAAGTCCCAAATCAACCAGACCTCCATATTGCCGTGGTATATCGACCCCCAGGACAGCGAACGGACACGGACGAAGCACTCATCACAGATGTAAAGCAAATCTGCCGTAGCAAAACTTATATATACTTGGAGATTTCAACGCTCCCGATATCGATTGGGTGTCAATGTACTGCTCGCGATCAGAAAATTCATTCGAACAGAAATTACTACAGTTGGTAAATGACGAGTTTCTTACCCAACATGTCACAATGAAGACGCGGTTCCGAAATGGGCTGCAGTCAAGCTGTTTAGATCTAATCATTAGTAGAGACGACAATTGCATCCTTGCATTAAGTTCTTACGTGCCGCTTGGAAGAAGTGATCATTGCGTTTTTGCTTGGGAGTACAGTCATTTTTCTGTACCCAAATGTCGTGCAGTTAGGCAGAGAAATGTATAGAAAGGGAATTATCCTAAAATGAAAGAATTACTGAATGGGATAGACTGGAGCCTGCACATGTACCTGACCCAAACGCTGCCTGGTTTTTCATTATTAAATTGATTCAGCAGTTGGTAGAGAAATTCTGCCCACTTAAAAGGCAATCGTGCGTCTCCCGACCCGAGTGGGTGACATCGGAAATAAAAAGGAATCTCAAGAAGAAAAGAAGACTGTGGAGAACATATGTCAGATATCAACAACCCGAACATTTTTCTGCTTTTAAGAAACAGCGAAATCGGTGTCGGAATCTTCTGAGAAAAGTAAGATCAGCCTTTGAGTCGGAAATAGTCAAAGACATACCAAGAAATTCGAAAAGGTTTTATGCTTACGTTAATAAGGCAAAACTAACTCGCGACTGCATTCCTTGTCTTAAAGACAATCAGAAAAACAGGTTAACTGATAACTCTGATAAGAGCAGCCTCTTATCCAATTTCTTTATGTCCGTGAATACCGAGCAACCACCTTTTGACGGAGACAAATACAACAGTACTGCCACATCTACAAACAAAATAAGCACGGTGTCATTTCCAATGGACACAGTAAGAAAAACTCTGAAACAGCTACAGCCCACTAAATCACCTGGCCCAGATAGTATATCCGCAAAAGTTCTCAATGAACTCGCAGACCAGCTGGCCTCTCCGCTCTCCAAGATATTTGAAAGTTCGATGGAGGCGGGGGCTCTGCCTACCGAGTGGAAGATAGCCAACATAACCCCTATCTATAAAGGAGGAGAGAGGACATCACCAAACATGTTCCGACCAATCAGCCTCACAAGTATCTGTTGCAAAATGATGGAGAAGATAATCAAAACGGAACTGATGAGGCATCTTGAAGAAAATAACTTGCTAAGTTCATATCAACATGGATTTCGAAGTGGTCAATCCTGCCTCACAAACCTGCTCACATCCATGGAAAGTTGGACAAAATCATTAGAAATGGGTTTGTCAGTCGATGCGGTCTACATTGACTTTAGCAAAGCCTTTGACAGGGTTCCACACAAACGTCTGATCTTTAAGCTCCGTCAAATGGGTGTGACTGGCAACCTACTCAAATGGTTGGCCGACTTTCTCACAGACAGGCGCCAGCGTGTTTGTATCGGAGACGCTAAGTCTCACTGGGAAACCGTTCACAGTGGAGTTCCGCTGGGCAGCGTTCTGGGTCCCATTTTGTTGCTGATATACGTAAACGACTGCCTGGATTGTCTGACATGCGAGAAGGTAATGTTCGCTGACGATTTGAAGTTATGGAACTCGATTGAAAAACCGGAGGATGCGCGGAAATTACAACAAAACTTAGATCGCTTGCAAACATGGTGTGATGAGTGGCTGCTGAACCTTAATCTTAACAAATGCCAAATAATCCGACTGCGGTCTAGTTCCAGAAAGATGATTAGGTTTGAATACCAGTACTTCATTAGTGGTCACCTAACTCCAGAAGGTAAATATTCTAAAGGACTTGGGTATATGCATAACACCAACTCTCAAACCATCGTCGCACTGTGCGAATATCGCAAAGAAAGCTATGTGTATTTTAGGCGTAATCAGGGAGGTCCTTCGTTAATTTTTGACGGAGAGCTTTTTGGGCGCGTGTTTGGAACATTTATCCGGCCGGTATTGAATATTGCGTTCAGGCGTGGCGCCCCTTTGGACGAAACATGACTACGCTCTGCTGGAGAAAGTTCAACGGAGGGCAACGAAACTAGTCAAAGGATTGGAATGCCTACCCTATGAGGGCCGCCTAGCAAGACTTAAAGTTTTTCCTCTCTCTTATAGGCAATACAGAGGGGATATGATCTTAGTCTTCAAACTTGTCAGAGGAGTTGATTGTGCTCTTCAGATGGCCAAATTTTTTGAATTGGCAAACATGACAAGTCTCCGAGGTCACCAATACAAACTGAAAAGTAATCACGCCAAACTTGAAGTGCGGGCCAACTTCTTTTCCCAACGGGTGATTGGCGAATGGAACCAACTGCCAGCCTCAGTTGTTCAGGCTGAAAGCGTAGAAATGTTTAAAAGAAGACTTGATGCATTTTTACTTGATGAACATATATTAAGTCGACAGCAATGATCGATATACTAAAACGACTATCGCCATGTAACATTTGCTTGTTTTGCTAGTGTCTATCTGTAAATAGGGTTTTCAAAGGCTCTGCCTATTTCCCTTATATATACTGAATTATACTGAAAATTAAGATGATAATAGTGTTTAAAATGAATAACAAATGGAACCTAGTGCCAGTACAAACTAAGTGCCTGCATTTACCTAGCAAGAATATAAACAATTAGATAAAACTCCATTGGTTATGCAGTAGAACTTTTTCTCATATGGTTTTGTTAATAGGAAGATGGGAGTGCAATTGAAAATAAGTCTTATGTTTTGCTTTGCACTTTGGTACCAACGAACTCTCAGATGGTCGTATAAACTCAGGAACTCAAAAGGAACATCAAAAATGCCTAAAAAACTGGTAAAGCCCTTGACGTAGACAAGTTGATTTTTTTCAGCCAGTCAAGAAGGAACTCTATCAAATGGCAACATTTTCAACAGTTAAGAGTATCCAAGGTGCCCAACAACAAAAACCAACGATTGCCTTACAGTTATCCATAAAAATATGGCACATACTCCGACGGGATCGTTGTCCTTGAGCGGAATCGGAGGTAAGCCATCTGCAAAATTTATTAGCAATGCCTCGCAACTCCTAAATAAATAAACAGCGCGTGATGCGGAAGTGGCGGTAAAATCTGGAAAAATGAGCATAGTTTCCGATGTGGTCACATACCAATAAGCATCGGCCATTAGTAAACTAACCATAAACATTTCCAAAAAAGTAAACGGATTCTTGAAACAACTCCCGCATGAATTTAAAAGAAACGTGGTCAAAATTCGTGTTCGAGTACAATATGCTCAACAAGCGGGCATGGCAATTGCCATACGAATGCCACGTTCCTTATCGTTTGCTGGTGACATGATATTTCACCCACAGCAGGGTAATGCAGGGATGAAAACATGGGCTTAGCTTAGTTTTAAGTGATAGTAGACTTGCACTGCATCTACCGCACTCTCTCTCCCCTTGTCTACTTGTGTCCAGTGTCAGGAGAGAGTCAAGAACACCGGATGTAAGATCGTGCGCAGGTGACTGACGTGGCCGGAGACACACCTGAACGTACCACCACGCCAGAGTAATATCCTCCGGAGTGGGAGAGCCATAAAAGGCAAAAGCAGGTGGTGTGGCCTAAGCCGGCATCCACGCGTACCCGTGTTCGGCACGCCCCCATGTTTGGCATTTGTTATGGGAGTTCAACCAAAATAACACCTAGCACGCCCTGATCTTCCCCGTGTTGGTTCAGCGCATCTGATACGTGGCCCGTTTAAGGGCACAATTGACGATACACATACAAATACACACAAGAATGCTTAAATTATTCATACTTAATACTCCTTTTGTACTGTTCGGATAAGCATCAAATTAGCTAAAAACAAAAAGAATGCAGCAGTAAGTTACACTTCGATAATGTATTATCCTAAACTGCCTGTCGTGCATTCAATATTCACTAAAAAGTTTAATCACTATAGGAAAGTAAAATTTTCGATACAGGCTGCGAAAATGACACTGAGCTGGTATAAGATGGGTCTTCAGTATCCTCAAATGGTCGGTAGCGATATCATAAATCATCTTTGTTGGTATAACGTTGCATCCTTTAAGACAGACAGGTCTATGGTTGATACAATATACAGGGTTTCATTGAACAAAAGTTTGGCAGATAGCTAGTTTAGGAGATTATGAAAGTTACTTCTGGTCGTCTTTACTACATCCAGCAGGATTTTTAACTCCTCGTGCCAAATACATGCTAAAGAAAAATATTTGGCGTCGAATGATAGAGCACATAGTATATATGTATTGGTGTGCCAACGTCGGTTATTGGGTAATTACCCAACAGATTTTGGAAGGAGGATTTTGCACACCAAGCCAGGTAATTAAACATGACGCCATTGGATTTAAAGGGATGATTTCTTCTTTTGTCTTGCATAAACAGCGATATATATAATATATATGATCGCATTTGGTTTCGATCTATGAACTTTGCCTTTATTCTTAAATTTTAGGCTTATTTTTAGAATATTCGCCGTTAACATGCATGTCAGCCGTAATTTGGTTGAAAATTTGAGCTTTCTTACAATATGCTAGGCTCCGAAACTGAAGATTTGCAATGATGGCAATACTGTAGTAACAGACTCGAAAACAACTTTAAAGTTTATGATTATGTGTGGGATGTAAAAGCGTCCGCAATGTCGAAGTAGATACACGAAGGGTTAGACAGTTGAACGATAAAGATGTGCATAGGAAATGGCGTGACGATGAGTCACATCTTCCGTAGCGACACGGAAAAAGATATTTGGCACGTTTGACACTGCTAGTTCAAAATTAAACCCCCAGCGTTGGAGACGCAATGACCACTATGGAATTGGAAACTCAGGTTTGGCGAATTTACGCTTTCGATTATTCATCATCAGGCCTTTACAGTAAAATAAGGTTCGAGTAACATATGCAGTAATTATGGGGTAGAGGTTTGAGGGGTACTGTTTATTGGATGTTTAAATTGGTGTTACTCTACGCTCATATTACAATAAAGGCCTGATGATGAATGATCGAAAACGTAAGTTCGCCAAACTTGACTTTTTAAATGCTTACATGGGAGGCATCGCTGATCTTGAACTTGGAGCTGTTAGGATATATGGAGCGCAAGGGTGTCTGTAGACTCCTCGAGAAATCTTTGACCGACCTAGCGTTGCCGATATAAGCGCCAGTGCTTCTAGCTAGGAAGTGTTTATTAAATTAGGGTTAGTAATGTTCTGGGCGAAAAGTAAGATGATAGTAAAAATAGCAGTGACAGTGATTCTGTCCGGTGTAGCAGCGAAAGCTGTTTTACCGAAAAAGACGCTGAGAGTTTGGTTACCGTTGCGATAATGCCGACGGGTAGGTTAGTGATCACTTTGAAGATGCTGGGGTCAGTTTGCATTGACTTATTAATATTGATGATAGTGACCACGCAAAAGGAAATTATGGTGAAGATGAGGTTATTAATAACACGTGGGGGTAGGCGGAATTACGGGAATTCCATTAACAATAACGCTGACATTGGTGATAATGATGCAGACGAATCTTCTGATGTTGATGCCCGGTATAATACATGAAGTCGCAAATTTTGAAATGGTGAAAATGATACTCCGTTGGAAAAACTGGGAGACTGCTCCGCACGCGAATAGCCGAGCATGCAGCTGGGCTGAGAAGGAAGGATGTTAACTCCTAGATCACTGCCCATTTGACGGGACTCGGCGACACCTTCAAGTTTGATGAGGTCAAATTTTCACCATGGATGACAACCGCGTGAGCTGTGAGCACGACCGAGACTTTATTTTATGACATTTAAAAAGCATTATCAAAATATCGGTGGGATTATGCACGGAGCATCATAAAGACAAGAATGAAGTACGCCTACACCAGTTGATGAACGCTCACCGATCGTTGACGGAAATCACGCGTCCCGTTCTGCCTTGCGCTCACCCTCGAGTGATCAACTGACGTAATGAATCCCCGTCGTAATCGGCTCTATGTGGATGTTGGTGTTTAGCTGGCGGACTCAACATCAAACCCAATGAATATGTTGACCGCGTTGGTGGTGGCAACAATGTTAAGGTTAACTGATCGTCAATAAGACATTTTTGAATCGAAATGCAGGGCATCAGATGTATTTGAACAAGCTTTACAGTATCACGTGAGCATACAATCGGTGCATCAGCCCGTAAAAGCAATTGTTTTAAAAAATTAAATGTCAGCAGTTGAGTTCGTTAGTCTGCTGTCTCTTGCTGAAGTGTCAGAAGTTGGAATTATCAAACTTACGGATTGACAAAGTGGCGGTTTGAACATGTCAAATTTCTAATGGCTAATTCAGACACTACAGTTACTTCCTCAACAAAATTCGCTGAGAAAATTAAAATCGTAAGCCTCCTGCCAAGCGACGTTATGCTATATTTTGATATCACGTCCCCTGTTTCTTCAATTCCACAGTACCTGGCAGTTGACAACATTGAAGTATTCCTTACAAAAATAGGATGAAACGAAGAATTCACTCGGAGACCACAATATGCGCCACGTCATGTGACCGAAAGACCCATTGTTGAGAAAGGAAACGTCTGAAATCGTTTACTGGGTCTGGTGAGGTTTGCGGACACAGTAACCATGTCAAATAAAACATGAGCCTACTCCGCACGCGAGTAGCCGAGCATGCAGCAGCGCTGAGAATGAAGGACTATAACTCCCAGATCGCGGTTCACTCAACGGGACCCGGCCACACCTTCAAGTTTGTTAAGGCCAAACTTCTTGGCAGAGGTGAAAACCGCATGAGCCGTGAGCTGTTTGAGCTATATTTCTTCGGCCCACATTCAATTAACAAGCGCATTGATTTTCCTCCTCCCTATTCGGTGTTGCGATTTCGCATGGGTTTGGAGTGCAGGGGACGAGTAGTCCGGATGTCAGTGAGCCAAATGGCTGAGTAAACTTCACGCCAATGATCAAAAGTGGAGATGAAATAACGGCCACTAACGCTTCGGGTACGGACCGACAAGCAAGCAGCGCAGGGGACCACGCGGACTGCCGAATATGGTAAGCGTGTGGTTGCCTGGTAACCACGCCTTATAAATACTGCGCCCCTTGTGATCCATATTATCATATTGTGCGACTGCCCCTGACGACGAGTTTGAGAGTGAATCGTAAACGTCAGACTAATAAAGCTCGTGTTCCACTGTCCTTAAACTAGCCTCTTTGCTTCTGTTATATATTGCTCCTATCAAACATGAAGGATCTGACATAATGCGGGGAACAGGATCGTGTGTTGCACGCGTAGACAGGTTGCTTAGCTAAATCGGGCACCTCCTATCATCTTGCCACTTTTTTGTCCTCTGGGTAGTCTTGGTGAAAGAAAAGGAATGTGGCAGGTGGCCCGTAATCATTTCCAAGTAAATAGTGTTGCACCCACTCGATACGGCACGTGGTTGACGTTGTGACTTTCGATGACAAAACTCATATGCTAGTACGTTAGTGGTAGTGATGTTTGTTTGGAGGAAATTCCATTTTTTGATAGCACTCCTGTAGGTTTTCTTGATGTTGATGATGCTAATGATAATGCTAACTTCGAATTGGAATATTTTGACAGAGTGAAATATAATAGCGAATTAATTGGAAACAAAATACGACAGCGGCGGCAGCGTACTGGTGAAGTCAGGTACGAGCGTGTGGTCGAACATGATATTACTGATTATAGCGATGACGATAATGAAAAAGTGCAAACACAATTTGAATAAAACTGATGTCGAGGTTATTGAGCAAAATGCTAGTCTGATCGATCTGCATGTGCTATCCCTCATTAGGCACCTATTGCCGGTCCTGGTGGAATTGGAGGCTGTATTAGGGCCCAGTTGCCAATATGCAACAGCTTCCAGCCAAACAGATAGGAAGAGTAGATTGGTTACAGTTTTGTTTATTGAAAGTAACCTAAGCATAAATCTAAGTACATCTGATCTGCGGGGAAGTTAAATGCATTTGAAACATCCACGTAGACATCCAAAGTAGCAAAATGAATCGTAAGGTAAGAAGTTAAATATAAGTTTATCATTTGGATTTGCTCACGAATATTTTTAGGTTCCTTTCAAACCAATTCACTGATTTCGATATTAATAAATCCTTCGGAAAAAAGGTTTATGGTTTGAAGTCTTGGCTTGTTTTTGAATTTGAGCCACCATTTTTTATCCTCCATTTACATGTGAATTTTCTTTTCTGTACATGGGCTAGCCCATTTTTCCCCTTAGATACTAATATTTACCACTATTTGTTTACATTAACTGCAGTAAGATGGTCATTTACAAACGACGCTGGCAGTGTTTTGAAAAACAGCTGGCGTAATGTTTTGGCGCATTCACAGATGATCGTTCATGATGCCGACAGTTGCAGCTTTCAGTTACCATATGTTTTCCGTTTACGTCCAGTGCGTTCCCTTTTGCGTACCAATTTAATCCTCAGCGAATAAAGGCGTTTTGTCTGGCACATTTTGAAATGGTACATTCAAAATAAAGCACATTTCTCTCCCTCAATTCTATTATAGGAAAGGAGGGCTTCTGTGTGCCAATCCGTGCCCACTGTAATCAAATTTGTAATGTACAACATCCAGGCTGCTTACAATTAATTTAAAAGTTGTAGGAGGTCGTATAGAAACTTAATCCATACACAATTTGGCCTGTTTGTTAAGGGTCTCCGCATGTTTAAGCATAATCTTAGGCTTAAAAAAACGGTTCGCTGATACTCAGGTGGTGTAGGAAGCTCTGGAAATTCAGGCGGGCTCGCAGTTAGTGCACAATACTCTGTTAAGGAACGAAATGACTTCGTTTGCATGTTTGAACAAACAAATGGAGGCAAAAAGCACTGCGAAGCATATTTTTAGAGACCAAAACTTGTGATCACTGTCGAATCAGAGAATTTCTGCAAGTGGGCGTTGCTTTTGCTCTTAGCATGATTACTTTTCCAACCTGTGACGTTGGCAAGTGGTTCTGTCAACTCCTCAATGCAGCCATGCAAAACTGGGATGATTTTAAAGGGTGTGCGCTGAATGCTAATTTCATGGCCAAATTTGTGACGAAGAGGTACTCCAATCAGTATTTGTAATGAGTCCGGAGAACCTTCTTCACAATTCCCCCAATAAATACCGCCATGTATTAGGCAAAACGTACCACATCACACAACCCTTAAAATACACCAAACAATATGGCGGAGATTGCAACCTGCGACGATCTTCCTGGAGGCTGAAGTAACCGTTCCCCCCAAAAATGCAACGTTCTTCACGCCAAAACATACTGCTTACATCAGAATCTTAACGTAACGATCTATATATGGAAGTTTTATCTTGTCCTGGCCTGAATACTACATCATGCACCTGTAAGTTAGGATCCTTATAATCTCACCCAATTGTATGTGTGGTGTTTACTGTGTGCACTAACCTCTGAAGTATTTTATAGTATACTTCAAATTTGTTAGCTCAAGGGACTCAGTATGACTGATCGAACTTACGTCCTTATGCCTTTGAATGCGCAGGCATCTTCCACTAAAGACATACAAGTATCAAAGCAAAGCCACTCGTTTATCAATGCCTCTAAACAAGGAGTATAAAGATGTGGGAATAGTATGCTTTTTATATCCGAAAGGGTTTTCATTCAATCTGGTGGGAAGCTATGCCAAAATACTTACTGTTGGATAAGAAAAGCATCTTGACTTGTTTGTTGTATTTGCATGAATTTGCATTTAATGCTTTTACTTATTTGGTTTCGTCCATTGGCTGCATTTGTGCACCGCAAGCTTATTCAATCTTTGTTTTTCTGTTTTTTTGTTATCTTAAATTATTTCAATAACTATCTGCTCTATACTGCACTTTTCATTATGTTCAATTAACGAATGTGTTTGGGGTATATCCATACTCCTTTTTTGTGTAATTAGGGATTGTTGGGCAATGTAGTGCCAATTTTTATACATTTCATATCTAAAGGATTGTCTTTCTGACCACAATATTCGGCTTTTCCATCTCTCAAGAAAATATTGAGCCACTTTTTAGTAACTAATTCTGAAACATCTTTTCAAGCTCGGTGTATAAGTTTATATAAACATTTAAGCCAAAATCCAGCATGTTTGAATAATAGAAAGTGATCTAGAAATATTGTATAATTCGGCATAATGACAGCGGAGCGCCTATACTCTTTTAAAAATAAAATGTGCAGGTAAAAATGTAAAACGGATTCCACTGTTGTCGCCGGAAATTGCAATTGGAGTTTGACTCAGTCGAAATGGCGAAATCGGCCAGTAAGTTAATCCAATTATCTCGCCCTGTGCACGGCGGAACCTTAACAAGCCACAATTTTCTTCTTTTATTCACTTTAAAACCCGAAGTAATATTATTCATGCAATATAGTATAAAATGATTCCATAAATTGCATCTTATTCCAGCTAGCACCAGCTCCTCGTTTGGTGGTCAGTATAACCAACATATATTAATTAAAATTGCCTATTTTCAACTATTTCCGATTGTATGAAAATTTTCCATGTAAAGTATCTTTACCTAAGTTGTAAAAAATTTAATTTTACTAAGTACATCAGTTCAACTCCCATGGGCAAATTCCGTTTCTATTTAAGAAGACATTTGTAACCATAATTAGAAGCGCACATGTGACGGCTAATAAAAATCACCATAAGTGACGTGCTATTTGCCTCAGTGCTCAAAAAATGCGCGCTAGTTATTAAAGATGCATTACTCGCCACTCACCTACAGGTTTTCGTTGGTTTCTTCCCTCTATGCGGTTAGTCTAAAATATAATATAAGCAAACTATCTTCACAATTATAGAACCATCTAGGACCGATAAAGTAGATAAATTTTATTTCGGCAGTATGCACCTGAGGACATTGAAATTTGCCAACGTTTCATGCGTTCTTAAAAGCCGAATAAAAAGAAACATTTTTGCTACCCCTTTTCGCGTCAAAACATCCATAAAACAAGATAATAACCTAACAATCTTTAATTGCACCGTTAGTTTAGTACATTATCTTTTTTTGCAGATTATGTAGGAGTCGTAATTGAACGCTCACTGAAGTATGAATCAAAATTAAGAAACGTGCTCAACAAGGTGGTAAAAAATACTGCATTGGCATTTTTCGCAAAATTTTAGAATATATTTGGTCATTCTCTTGTGCATTTGCAATCCTATGATGGGGTGGAAAATGCTCCAATATAAAGCAAAATGTCATTTCTTCATTTTCAGCAGATAATACACCGTTTTATTTACAGGAAAGACAAAAACAGTCTGAATTCCACATTTTACCTTGGAAAAAAGTTAGGGTGTGTATATATTCGTCAACTTTATAAATTGTTAAAGCATATTTAAATGATAAACTTTACTTTCAAAATTTTTCCAATTGATCTTATGCGTATTAATTGCCGTCCTATGTTGCGGACATTAATTGTTTCTGCATACGTTTGTTATATAGCTGAATCTAAAAATATGACGCACACTGCCATTTGCATTAGAAAGAATATCCAAAAAACTTACTTATTCTGTAAATTCCTTTAATTAATATCTAACCTTAAAAGGTTTTGATAACAAAATATAGAACGGTATCACAAGTTATGGGCAATTACTTCTAAACCCATGAAAATCGTGAAGTATGCACCCGTATTCCAAGGATGATTGGACACTTATTGTAATCTTATATCAAAATTACCCATTAGGAAATTTAGCGAAAAGGAAAGGTCTTTTAATATGCACAAAAGTGTATGTTTACGATTTCAACGGAAAATTCTAATTAAACTTTTAAGTCAAAATGACAGCGATTAAGCACGTTTTTGGAATGTGCCCTCTTTTCAAAAATGGTATTCCTAAGCGCAGTACCACATCATTTACTATTTTCTTTACGTTTTAAATCCACATATAGTTGTTCGTTATTACTTCAAAGTTTTCGTACATGCATGGGTGCACGTTTGCGACTGATTAGACAGATAGGTCACACGCTGTACGTGCGTGATCATTGGAAGGGTTATTACTTCATTTATACCTTTAATAATCGGATAAGTAGGCATTTGTCAGACGCGTTTCTAAGCCCCACATTTTCCTCTCAAATTTAACTTTTTGATAAATTTGCAAACTTTTGCCCTTTCAACATCTGAATACTTAACTTACCAAATTTTTCAATTAAGATAGTTTACACTGCTTATAAGTTGTATAAATTCGTCAAATGACCAGCACCACTTGGTTTTCCTTTCTGAAGTAAATAAAAGTGGAAAAGGAACTGCAAAAGGTCCTCGTTTGTTTTACGCAAAATGTTTAAATTAAGCATTTGATAGACGTATGAGTAGAATACAGGCATCGGTGGATAAATCATGTGTTTGCTTAAACAAATGATTGTCCTTTCGAATTACGATTGCTCTTGGGATTTATAGCACTACGAGTTTTGAAAATCTGCATTTGTAAAGTATAAATAACTGCTCAAATTCTGAACAAAAAGTTATTTATTTCACTGCAGAGACCGGATTGCAAACAATGAACTTATTTAAGGTTAGCAAAGATTGAGTTGTAAATACTTCTTAGGTTCTAGTGAAAAGGCACAAAATCATATATTTTTAGGGTAATTATAAGTGGAGAAAACTGATTCGAGATTTTGGTAGTTTGAGTTTTGCCCAAAAATACCTTTCGTCACTTATACAATAGCACGAGAAGAAATCAGGGCAAAGCGTTAATTCAGGGAAACCCTCAAAATTGCACGGTCTAACGTTCTGGATTTAGGCTACCATCTTTCAGCACCCAATTCATTTACTGTATTTCAACTGCACTTTAGGTAAGGCATCCTCTTTAGCCCATTTTGCATTGAATGCC
Organism: Schistocephalus solidus; assembly: GCA_017591395.1. Classification (NCBI taxonomy): domain Eukaryota; kingdom Metazoa; phylum Platyhelminthes; class Cestoda; order Diphyllobothriidea; family Diphyllobothriidae; genus Schistocephalus; species Schistocephalus solidus. The sequence continues at coordinate 115,425 of WEDG01007055.1, forward strand.
AATTTTATGGTAGATAATGCTCAGTTGCGTGGGTGGGCAAAACATATTAAAATTGAAATCTTCTTCCTATGAGACAATGCTTTTAACTCGAAGACACTTTTTCCCTCTGGGATTTGCGCTTCGTCTAACGTAAGTACCAAATACAGATGAATGTTGAAAGTTTTGCGTTATTTTAGACCATTTGATTTTATAATGGAAAGAGTAGATGTTTTATTCAGATTTTCTCAAGTTTTTGTGAACATTATTTAAAAAGCCTTTTTTGCGCATTTTGTTCTTCCCTCATTTTATCCTCTTATCGAAAGTTGAAACTAGAATTTTCCCTTTGATATCAAAATTTTGCGTAAATATTTTATGCGTGTGAAATTTTTGGATAAAGTTAAGTGCAATTCCCAAACAATTAGATTTTTTCAATCCACCTTTCATAATTTAGTCATTAAAGTCTTGGTATGGATGTGGCAAAATGCTCGACTTTACTGACTTTAACAGCAGATATTACAGCTTAAATCATCAATTTATTCAAAAGGCATTTTGACAGTTTTCGATCATCAAGGTTGGCAATATTTTAAGAAATAAGGATGTACTCAAAGTTGGTCACCTTTGATTTATTTTGGTCACCTACTTAAAAGAGTAATCAGAAATTGGAGAAGAAGGAGCGTTTATGTCAAATTCTGGTAATTTGTATGTCAAAAATCTAGCATTTCATAGGCGTAATACTGCAAATTTGATTTGTGTATAAATAATCCTGCATTTCTGCAATGAATTAAATGAAAAGTTAAAACTTTCTGTGTTTTTAAACTAGGTAACTACTATAAATGCTCCGGAAAATGTCTTGTAACAGATAATATTTTAAAATATTACAGATAAGCTAAACAGCTGAATATAATATTTATTTTAAAGAAAAGGAATTAAGAAACCGGATTTTTGCAAATCCAGAGTGCACTTGCCTCTAAAATCGCCCAGTTAGACCGCAAAAGATCTGCACTCGTGACTTAATGACCATAAATACACAGATTTGAGAGCAGACATTCCACTCCTATCACTGTTTACGCCTTGAAATAGGCCATGCATAAGACATTGGGCAAAAAGTATGTGGGCAAATCAAAAATCAGCAAAGACCTTCTGGGCACCTGGACATTGTAAACACACCGTACGGTCTTGAATTCGTCTGCTAACCACAAATCCTTCATTGCAATTTCATGGCTAAATTACGACGGGGAATGCGCAGTCACTGATGAGAGCAGCCCTCACGTCGCTAGACGACAAAACTCCGCATATTCTTCATTTTTTATTCATCGACAATAAAAACGCACTTGTTTTTATAGCTGATGGTGAAAACAATAAGAGCGGATGACCGAAAAACTGACTAAGTACTCTATTTTCAAAGCAAGCTTTAATGATGAGCGCAAAGAAAACAAGGTAAGAATTGCTAAACATATAGCTGAAAAAGCGTCACCAATAATCCTTACAATCTGAAAGGCAAATATTTTACCAGGAAAGCGGAAGGCCTTGAAGCAAACAGAATTTATCCTGTTTGTTGGGTACAAATGCCACTCAACGTGTTTATGCTGCAGACTCCTTTAAACTGCCACTTGGTTGTTTTTTTGGGTTAAGAAGTGAGTCAATAAATTATTTCATAAATTTCCTCCACAGATATTCCTTAGAAGGAATTTAAGCTGCTAGACACTTTGGTTTTACTGTCTATTCTAATTTAAAATATTCCTGAGACAGGCTCATGGATCTTTATAATGGCCGATCTATGCAGTATTTTGAATCGTCAGTACGACCTATGATTTAATACTTGCAAACTTTTGAAAATAAAAAGGCCGCCGACAAACAAATGTTCTCAGTAATTCATCATCTGCCCGTTACAAGTACATGAGGAATGGGTTCATGAGTCATACACAGTATTAAGATGTGTCTTGCGTAGATACGTGTGTGGGGTGATGTTAAGTCATGCTCAACGTTCTTATAAAAAATCACTGCCCACTATCTCTCTATCTCACACAAAACTATATATATGTATATATTTCTGATTTACTAGCCGTCATTAGCCAGCCATATCCAACCCCAGGCAATGCGGCACAAGAGGCTTAAAATCCCGACCGGTTGGGCAGATGTCCAACGCTTTGTGCGCTGCCAAATAACATTGGTAATATTTTCGATCAAAACAGGCAAGATAACGAGCAATGGGTAGAGCGTTGGACATCTGCCCAACAAGGTTGCAAGTTTGAGCCTAGGGCACAAGAGCACCTGGGGTTGGGTATGGCTGGCTGATGAGGGCTAATAAGTAAAAAATAACCATTTCAGTCTCCCTTGTCGTTGTCGGTTATATCATTCTGCCTATATCACAAGCCGCTCTGCGGCAGCTGGTGGGGATATAAAGCAATCCCCAGGGCACAACAGGACGAGTGAGGCCTGTAACCGATCGGTGAGCGCCGAAATACCATTGTTAATATTCCTGATTGAAACCGGCAAAACAACGAGCTCGTGGCGCAGTAGGTAGAGCGATGAACGTCTGCCCAAAAAGGTTTCGAGTTTGAGCCTCGGGCACCACAGTGCCTGGGGTTGGGTATTGCTGGCTGATGACGGCTAATAAGCCAAAAATGGCCATTCAAGTCTCCCTTGTCGTTGTCGGTAATATCATTCTGCCTTTATCACAAGCCGCACTGCGGCAGCTAATGGAGCTAAAGAGCGAGCCCAAAGGCACAACAGGATGAGTGAGTCCTATAACCGATTGGTAAGCGTCCAACTACCATTGTAAATATTCCCGATCGAAACCGGCAAGACGACGAGCTCGTGGCGCAGTAAGTAGAGCGTTGAATTTCTGCCCAACAAAGCCGCGAGTTTGAGCCTCAGGGTCCGCAAGGCCTATAGTTGGTTATGGCTGGCTGATGAAGGCAAATAAGCCGATAATAACGATAACAGTCTCTCTTGCATTTTTCGGAAATATCATTCTGCCTATAGCGCAAGCCGCACTGCGGCAGTTAATGGAGCTATAGAGCGAGCCCAAAGGCACAACAGAATGAGTGAGTCATGTAACCGAGGGTAGAAAGTAAGACTTCTTCACAACAAGGTCAGGAGTTTGAGCCTCGGGCACAACAGCGCGTGGGGTTGGTTATGGCTGGCTCATGAAGGCTAATAAGCCAGAAACGGCCATTCCAGTCTCCCTTGTCGTTGTCGGTAATATCATTGTGCCTATATCACTAGCCGCTCTGCGGCAGCTTGTGGGGCTATAGAGTGAGCCCCAAGGCACAAAAGGAAGAGTGGGCCCTGTAACCGATCGGTGAGCGCCCAAATACCATTATTAATATTCCCGATCGAGACCGGTAAGACAACGAGCCCGTGGTGCAGTATGTAGTTCGTTGAACGTCTGCCCAACAAGTTCGCCAGTTTTAACCTCGGGCGCCGTAACGCCTGGAGTTGGTTATGGCTGGCTGATGAAGGTTAATAAGCCAGAAATGGACTTTCCCCTGTCCCTTGGCTTTGTCAGTTATATCATTCTGCTTATATCACTAGCCGCTCCGTGGCTGCTGGCGCCGCTGTAGAGATTACCCTTTGGCATAACAGGACGAGTGAGTCCTGTAACCGATAGGTGAGCACCCAACTACCATTGCTAATATTCCAGATTGTAACCGGCAAGACCACGAGCTCGTGGCGCAGTGGGTAGAGCATTGGACTTCTGCTCAACAAGGTTGCGATTTTAAGCCTCGAGCGCCGCAGCGCCTGGGATTGCGAATGACTGTCTGATGACGGCAAATAAGCCAGAAATGGCCATTCCAGTCCTTTTTGTCGTTGTCGGTAATATCATTATGCCTATATCACAAGCCGCTCTGCGGCAGCTGGTGGGGCTTTAGAGCGAGCCCTAAGGCACAATAGGACAAATGAGTCCTGTAACCGATCGGTGAACCTCCAACTACCATTGTTAATATTCCCGATCGAAAAAGGTAAGACAACGAGCTGGTGGCGCAGTGGGAAGATCGTTGGACTTCCACGCAACAAGGTCGCGAGTTTGAGACTCGGGCGTCGCAGCGCCTGGGGTTAGTTATGGCTGGCTGATGAAGGCAAATAAGCCAGAATAATCCATTCCCGTGTCCCTTGGCTTTGTCAGTTATATCATTCCGCCTATATCCCTAGCCGCTCCATGACTGCTGGCGATGCTCTAGAGCTAACCCTGAGGCAAACAGGACGAGTAAGTCCTGTAACCGATCGCTGAGCGCCCAACTACCATTGTTCTGTTCCCGATTGATACCGGCAAAACAACGAGCTCGTGGTGCAGTGGGTAGAGTGTTGGACTTCTACTGAACAAGGTCGCAAGTTTGAGAATCGTGCGCCGCAGCGCCGCTGGCGACGCTCTACAGCTAACTCTAAGGCACAAGAGGTTGTGTGAGTCCTTTAACTGACCGGTGAGCGCCCAACTACCATTGTTAATATTCCCGATTTTAACTTGCAAGACATCGAGCTCGTGGCGCAGTTGGTAGGCTGCTGGAATTCTGCCCAACAAGGTCGCGAGTTTGAGCCTCCAGCGTCTCAGCGCCTGCGATTGGGTATGGCTGTCTGATGACGACAAATAAACCAGAAATTACCATTCCAGTCTCCCTTGTCGTTGTTGGTAATATCATTCTGACTTTATCGCAAGTCGCTCTGCGGCAGCTGGAGATGCTGAAGAGCGAGCCCCAACGCACAACCGGAAAAATGAGTCCTGTAACCGATCGCTGAACGCCCAACTACCATTTTCAATCTTCCCGATTGTAACCTGCAAAACAACGAGCTTGTGACGCAGAGGGTAGAGTGTTGGACTTCTGCTGAACAAGGTCGCGGAGTTGAAACTCGTGCGCCTTAGCGCCTGTGTTTGGGTATGGCAGGCTGATGACGTCTAGTAAGTCAGAAATGGCCATTCCAGTCCCCCTTTATTTGTCGCTAATATCATTCTGCCTATATAACAAGTCGCTTTGCAGCAGCTGATTGGGCTATAGAGCGAGCCCCAAGGGACCACAGAAGCAGTGATTCCTGTAACAGATCGGTGAGTGTCCAACTACCATTGTTAATATTCCCGATCGAAACCGGTAATACAACGAGATCGTTGCGCAGTGGGTAGATGGTTGGATGTCTGCCCAACAAGGTCGCGAGTTTTAGCCTCGGGCCCCACAGCACCTGGAGTTGGGTATGGCTGGCTGATGAGGGCTAATATGCCAGAACTGGCCATTACATTCTCCCTTGTCTTTTTCGGTTATTTTATTCTGCCTATATCAGTAGCCGCTCCTTGGCTGTTGGCGACTCTCTAGAGCTTACCTTAAGGCACAACAGGACGTGTAAGTTCTGTAACCGATCGGTGAGCACCCAACTACCATTGTTAATATTCCCGATTGTAACCTGCAAAACAACGAGCTGGTGACGCAGTGGGTAGAGTGTAACCGATCAGTGAGCACTTAACTACCATTGTTAATATTCCCGATTGTAACCTGCAAAACAACGAGCTGGTGACGCAGTGGGTAGAGTGTTGGACTTCTGCTGAACAAGGTCGCGGAGTTGAAACTCGTGCACCTTAGTGCCTGTGTTTGGGTATGGCAGGCTGATGACGGCTAGTAAGTCAGAAATGGCCATTCCAGTCCCCCTTTATTTGTCGCTTATATCATTCTGCCTATATTACAAGTTGCTTTGCAGCAGCTGATTTGGCTATAGAGCGAGCACCAAGAGACCACAGGAGCAGTGATTCCTGTAACCGATCGGTGAGTGTCCAACTACCATTGTTAATATTCCCGATCGAAACCGGTAAAACAACGAGATCGTTGCGCAGTGGGTAGATGGTTGGATATCTGCCCAACAAGGTCGCGAGTTTTAACCTCGGGCCCCACAGCACCTGGAGTTGGGTATGGCTGGCTGATGACGGCTACTATGCCAGAAATGGCTATTACATTCTCCCTTGTCTTTGTCGGTGATATTATTCTGCCTATATCAGAAGCCGCTCCATGGCTGCTGGCGACTGTCTAGAGCTTACCTTAAGGCACAAACAGGACGAGTAAGTCCTGTAACCGATCGGTGAGCGCCCAACTACCATTGTTAATATTCCCGATTGTAACCTGCAAAACAACGAGCTGGTGGCGCAGTGGGTAGAGTGTTGGACTTCTGCTGAACAAGGTCGCGGAGTTGAAACTCGTGCGCCTTAGCGCCTGTGTTTGGGTATGGCAGGCTGATGACAGCTAGTAAGTCAGAAATGGCCATTCCAGTCTCCCTTTTTTGTCGCTAATATCATTCTGCCTATATTACAAGTCGCTTTGCAGCAGCTGATTGGGCTATAGAGTGAGCCCCAAGGGACCACAGGAGCAGTGATTCCTGTAACCGATCGGCGAGTGTCCAACTACCATTGTTAATATTCCTGATCGAAACCGGTAATACAACGAGATCGTTGCGCAGTGGGTAGATGGTTGGATGTCTGCCCAACAAGGTCGCGAGTTTTAGCCTCGGGCCCCACAGCACCTGGAGTTGGGTATGGCTGGCTGATGAGGGCTAATATGCCAGAACTAGCCATTACATTCTCCCTTGTCTTTGTCGGTACTATTATTCTGCCTATATCAGTAGCCTCTCCATGGCTGCTGGCGACTCTCTAGAGCTTACCTTAAGGCACTACAGGACGAGTAAGTCCTGTAACCGATCGGTGAGCGCCTAACTACCATTGTTAATATTCCCGATTGTAACCGGCAAAACAACGAGCTTGTGGCGCAGTGGGTAGAGTGTTGGACTTCTGCGGAACAAGGTCGTGGAGTTGAAACTTGTGCGCCTTAGCGCCTGTGGTTGAGTTTGGCAGGCTGATGACGGCTAGTAAGTCAGAAATGGCCATTCCAGTCTCCCTTTCTTTTGTCGCTACTATAATTCTGCCTATATTACAAGTCGCTTTGCAGCATCTGATTGGGCTATAGAGCGAGCACCAAGAGACCACAGGAGCAGTGATTCCTGTAACCGATCAGCGAGTGTCCAACTACCATTGTTAATATTCCCGATCGAAACCGGTAAAACAACGAGATTGTGGCGCAGTGGGTAGATGGTTGGATGTCTGCCCAACAAAGGTCGCGAGTTTTAGCCTCGGGCCCCACAACACCTGGAGTTGGGTAGGGCTGGCTGATGACGGCTAATATGCCAGAAATGGCTATAACATTCTCCCTTGTCTTTGTTGGTCATGTTATTATGCCTATATGCTTAGCTGCCTAACGGCTGCTGGCGGGGCTTGAGAGTTAGCCTTAAGGCACAACGGGACGAGTGAGTCCTGTAACCGATCGGAAAGCGCCCCATTACCAATGTCAACATTCCCGATCGAAACCGGCAAGACAACGAGCTCTTGGCGCAGTGGGTAGAGCGTTGGCCTTCTGCCCAAGATAGTAGCGAGTCTGACGCTCGGGTGCCGCAGCGCTTGGGTTTGGGTATGGCTGGCTGATGACGGCTTATATGCCAGAAATGGCCATTCCAGTCTCCCTTGTCTTTGTTGGTCATGTTATTCTGCCTATATGCTTAGCTGCCTTACGGCTGCTGGCGGGGCTTGAGAGTTAGCCCCAAGGCACAACGGGAAGAGTGAGTCCTGTAACCGATCGGAAAGAGCCCCATTACCAATGTTAACATTCCCGATCGAAACCGACAAGACAAAGAGCTCGTGGCGCAGTGGGTAGAGCGTTGGACGTCGGCCCAACAAGGTCTCGAGTTCGAGGCTCGGATGCAGCAGCGCTTGGGTTTGGGCTTGGCTGGCTGATGACGGCTAATAAGCCAGAAATGGCCATTCCAGTCTTCCGTGTCTTTTTCGCTAATATCATTCTGCCTATATCACAAGCCGCTATGCGGCAGCTGACTGGGCTATAGAGCGAGCCCCAAGGGAATACGGGAGCATTAATTCCTGTAACCGATCGGTGAGCGCCCAACTACCATTGTTAATATTCCCCATCAAAACCGGTAAGACAACGAGCTCGTGGCGCAGTGTGTTAATCGTTGGATGTCTGCGCAACAAGGTCGCGACTTTGAGCCTTGGGCGCCGCAGAACTTGGGGTTGGTTATGGCTGGCTGATTAAGGCTTATAAGCCAGAAACGGGCATTCCCGTGTCACTTGGCTTTGTCAGTAATATCATTCTGCATATATCTCTAGCAGCTCCGTGGCTGCTGGCGACGCTCTTTAGCTTACCTTAAGCACATAAGGACGAGTGAGTCCTGTAACCGATCGGTGAGCGCCGTACTAGAATTATTAATATCCTCGATTTTAACTTGCAAAACAACGAGCTCATGGCGTAGTGGTTAGAGATTTGGACTTCTGATCAACAACGTCGCGAGTTTAAGGCTCGGGCCCCACAGCACCTGGAGTTGGACATGGCTGGCTGATGACGGCTAGAACACCGGAAATGGCCATTCCAGTCTCCCTTGTCTTTGTCGGTAATATTATTCTGCGTATATCACTAGCTGCTCCATAACATCTGGCGACTCTCTAGAGCTAACCTTAAGGCACAACAGGACACGTAAGTCCTGTAACCGATCGGTGAGCGCTCAAATACCATTGTTAACATTCCCGATAGAAACCGGAGAGACGACGAGCTCGTGGCGCAGTTGGTAGAGCGTTGGACTTCGGCCCAACAAGGTCTCGAGTTCGAGGCTCGGGTGCAGCAGCGCTTGGGTTTGGGCTTGGCTGGCTGATGACGGCTGATAAGCCAGAAATGGCCATTCCAGTCTCCCTTGTCTGTGTCGGTCATGTTATTCTGCCTATAAACGTAGCTGCCTTACGGCTGCTGACGGGGCTTGAGAGTTAGCACCAAGGCACAACGGGACGAGTGAGTCCTGTAACCGATCGGAAAGCGCGTCATTACCAATGTCAACATTCCCGATCGAAACCGGCAAGACATGGAGCTCTTGGCGCAGTCGGTAGAGAGTTGGACTTCTGCCCACCAAGGTTGCGAGTTCGAGGCTCGGCTGCCACAGCGTTTGAATTTGGTTATGGCTAGCTGATGACGGCTAATAAGCCAGAAATTGCCATTTCATTCTCCCTTTGTTTTTTCAGTCATGTTATTCTGCCTATATGTTTAGCTGCCTTACGGCTCCTTGCGGGGTTTGAGAGTTAGCCCCAAGGCACAACGGGATATTTGAGTCCTGTAACCGATCTGTGAACACACCATTACCAATGTCAACATTCCCGATCGAAACCGGCAAGACAACGAGCTCTTGGCGCAGTGGGTAGAGCGTTGGCCTTCTGCCCAAGATAGTAGCGAGTCTGACGCTCGGGTGCCGCAGCGCTTGGGTTTGGGTATGGCTGGCTGATGACGGCTTATATGCCAGAAATGGCCATTCCAGTCTCCCTTGTCTTTGTTGGTCATGTTATTCTGCCTATATGCTTAGCTGCCTTACGGCTGCTGGCGGGGCTTGAGAGTTAGCCCCAAGGCACAACGGGAAGAGTGAGTCCTGTAACCGATCGGAAAGCGCCCCATTACCAATGTCAACATTCCCGATCGAAACCGACAAGACAAAGAGCTCGTGGCGCAGTGGGTAGAGCGTTGGACGTCGGCCCAAAAAGGTCTCGAGTTCGAGGCTCGGGTGCAGCAGCGCTTAGGTTTGGGCTTGGCAGGCTGATGACGGCTAATAAGCCAGAAATGGCCATTCCAGTCTTCCGTGTCTTTTTCGCTAATATCATTCTGCCTATATCACAAGCCGCTATGCGGCAGCTGACTGGGCTATAGAGCGTGCCCCAAGGGAATACGGGAGCATTGATTCCTGTAACCGATCGGTGAGCGCCCAACTACCATTGTTAATATTCCCCATCAAAACCGGTAAGACAACGAGCTCGTGGCGCAGTGTGTTGATCGTTGGATGTCTGCGCAACAAGGTCGCGACTTTGAGCTTTGGGCGCCGCAGAACTTGGGGTTGGTTATGGCTGGCTGATTAAGGCTTATAAGCCAGAAACGGGCATTCCCGTGTCACTTGGCTTTGTCAGTAATATCATTCTGCATATATCTCTAGCAGCTCCGTGGCTGCTGGCGACGCTCTTTAGCTTACCTTAAGCACATAAGGACGAGTGAGTCCTGTAACCGATCGGTGAGCGCCGTACTAGAATTGATAATATCCTCGATTTTAACTTGCAAAACAACGAGCTCATGGCGTAGTGGTTAGAGATTTGGACTTCTGATCAACAACGTTGCGAGTTTAAGGCTCGGGCCCCACAGCACCTGGAGTTGGACATGGCTGGCTGATGACGGCTAGAACACCGGAAATGGCCATTCCAGTCTCCCTTGTCTTTGTTGGTAATATTATTCTGCGTATATCACTAGCTGCTCCATAACATCTGCTGGCGGCGTCTCTAGAGCTAACCTTAAGGCACAACAGGACACGTAAGTCCTGTAACCGATCGGTGAGCGCTCAAAATACCATTGTTAACATTCCCGATAGAAACCGGAGAGACGACGAGCTCGTGGCGCAGTTGGTAGAGCGTTGGACTTCGGCCCAACAAGGTCTCGAGTTCGAGGCTCGGGTGCAGCAGCGCTTGGGTTTGGGCTTGGCTGGCTGATGACGGCTGATAAGCCAGAAATGGCCATTCCAGTCTCCCTTGTCTGTGTCGGTCATGTTATTCTGCCTATAAACGTAGCTGCCTTACGGCTGCTGACGGGGCTTGAGAGTTAGCACCAAGGCACAACGGGACGAGTGAGTCCTGTAACCGATCGGAGAGCGCCGTCATTACCAATGTCAACATTCCCGATCGAAACCGGCAAGACATGGAGCTCTTGGCGCAGTCGGTAGAGAGTTGGACTTCTGCCCACCAAGGTTGCGAGTTCGAGGCTCGGCTGCCGCAGCGTTTGGGATTTGGTTATGGCTGGCTGATGACGGCTAATAAGCCAGAAATGGCCATTTCCAGTCTCCCCTTTGTTTTTGTCAGTCATGTTATTCTGCCTATATGTTTAGCTGCCTTACGGCTCCTTGCGGGGTTTGAGAGTTAGCCCCAAGACACAACGGGATATTTGAGTCCTGTAACCGATCTGTGAACACACCATTACCAATGTCAACATTCCCGATCGAAACCGGCAAGACAACGAGCTCTTGGCGCAGTGGGTAGAGCGTTGGACTTCTGCCCAACAAAGTCACGAGTTCGAGGCTCGGATGCCGCAGCGCATGGGTTTGGGTATGGCTGGCTGATGACGGCTTAAAGACAGAAATGGCCATTCCAGTCTCCCTTGTCCTTGTTGGTCATGTTATTCTGCCTATATACTTAGTTGCCTTACGGCTGTTGGCGGAGCTTGAGAGTTAGCCCCAAGGCACAACGGGAAGAGTGAGTCCTGTAACCGATCGGTAAGCACCCCATTACCAATGTCAATATTCCCGATCAAAACCGGCGCAGTCGATAGAGCGTTGGACTTCTGCACAACAAGGTCGCGAGTTCGAGGCTCGGCTGCCGCAGCGCCTGGGTTTGGGTATGGCTGGCTGATGACAGCATAAGCCAGAAATGGCCATTTCAGTCTCCCTTGTCTTTGTCAGTCATGTTATTCTGCCTATATGCTTAGCTGCCTTACGGCTGCTGGCGGGGATTGAGAGTTAGCCCAAAGATACAACGGGACGAGTAAGTCCTGTAACCGATCGGTAAGCGCCCCATTCACAATGTCAATATTCCAGATCGAAACCGGCAAGACAACGAGCTCTTGGCGAAGTCGGTAGAGCGTTGGACTTCTGCCCAACAAGGTAGCGAGTTCGAGGCTTGGCTGCCACAGCACCTGGGTTTGGGTATGGCTGGCTGATGACGGCTAATAAGCCAGAAATGGCCATTTCAGTCTCCCTTGTCTTTTTCAGTCATGTTATTCTGCCTATATGCTTAGCTGCCTTACGGCTGCTGGCGGGGCTTGAGAGTTAGCACCAAGGCACAACGGGACGAGTGAGTCCTGTAACTGATCGGAAAGCGCGTCATTACCAATGTCAACATTCCCGATCGAAACCGGCAAGACATCGAGCTCTTGGAGCATTCGGTAGAGAGTTGGACTTCTGCCCACCAAGGTTGCAAGTTCGAGGCTCGGCTGCCGCAGCGTTTTAATTTGGGTATGGCTAGCTGATGACGGCTAATAAGCCAGAAATTGCCATTTCATTCTCCCTTGTTTTTTTCAGTCATATTATTCTGCCTTTATGCTTAGCTGCCTTACGGCTGCTTGCGGGGTTTGAGAGTTAGTCCCAAGGCACAACGGGATATGTGAGTCCTGTAACCGATCTGTGAACGCACCATTACCAATGTCAACATTCCGATCGAAACCGGCAAGACAACGAGCTCTTGGCACAGTGGGTAAAGCGTTGGACTTCTGCACAACAAAGTCGCGAGTTCGAGGCTCCGGTGCCGCAGTGCCTGGGTTTGGGTATGGCTGGCTGATGACGGCTTATAAGCCAGAAATGGCCATTCCAGTCACCCCTGTCTTTGTCGGTCATGTTATTCTGCCTATATACTTAGCTGCCTTACGGCTGTTGGCGGGGCTTGAGAGTTAGCCCCAAGGCACAACGAGACGAGTGAGTCCTGTCACCGATCGGGGAGCGCCCCATTACCAATGTCAATATATATATATATATATATATATATATATATATATATAAAAGCATTCTCGAGCCAACTTCATTTGGAATCATTTGACTTTCAGCGTGTGTTCAATACGCACATTTCCATTAAATTATTTGTTAAAAATAGCGCATCGAAAAAAATGGTTAGGGAAAAGTTCTGTGAGTATATTACTGCACAACACTTGCTACTTTGCGCATTAGCAATCTATCGATGGACAAAAATTTATGAAAATGTCCGAATATCTAAATCGTTAATTTGATAAACCCACGTTACATGTTCATTCTACCCAGACCAGGAAAGTACACAGATGGAAGTAAAGTTATTTAATTGAGTTCAAGAATGAGTGGCAAAAAGAATTGCGTTTTTTGCAATTTTTTGTGGAGATTGCCTTTTTAAGACATAGGATAAAGTGTCAGCACTATTAAAAAGATGAATATTGTTGGCACATAAAATTTTGTGGAAAAATGCTGATAATAATCATAAGTTATCTTTTCAACGAAATTATAAGAAACAGGGTGGCCTCGTTTGGATTTGAATCTTCTCAAATGAGGACCACATTTTTGTACGGTCAACGGCCTAACCACTTCACCTCCAAACCTCCGGCCATGACTTTAAGCAAATTTATGGCACATTACGATTTTAACCTACTACAATGACGAGGTTTTATTTAAATCCACAATAATAACCCTTTTCATTGAATTTAAGAGAAGTAAATTACGTAGGCTGGTGTCTTTCTTTTATAAATCTGTACATTTTGCTAAAATTTACTTAAAAGTACAGAAAAACCCAAAATTAAATCGAAGTTGATAATTTTGAGATGCAATTTGGCGTCTTTCGCCGAGTTCACTCATGCAGCTCAGCTGCTCATATCTGAAAGTCAAATGCCAATCAGTGCGAATAAAACAGAGATTTTCTCCATTCGCAAAGCGCAACGAACTTCCTTGACAGTGAATTTAAAATTTATGTCCTACAACACCATAATTTTAAACAGTAAAACAGTTAATTTAAGTGGTTTGTTATATCAGGGTCTTCGTAGGTTGAAGCAACCATTTTCATTGCTCACTAGTTCAGCCATCGCGAATGGCAAATACCAGCCTCACTCGCAATGGGGTGCAGTGGTGAATTGCGTACTACTTTGCCTGCACTGACGCAATCTTCATCTTTTTTGCGTGGCTCCCATTTAGCCGAAAAGATGTGATCTAGACAAATGGAAATAGGCATGGATATAGTGGATCCCAATTGTAGAAGACACATCAAGTGTATCACCCAAAACTCAGTCACTTATTCCACACATATACCCCCACACACACCAAACACCGACAGGTGGATTCGAGCCTCAGTTTCGTAAGAGGGGCATAAAGCTATGTTATCTGCAACCACGATTGCCTGCAAAAGATTTTATTATTTTGTTACCCTGAAGAACTTAACTGGTTACAAACAAAGCACGGAGTTTACTTGGAATTGTAGGAAAAACCATTAACAAGTGTTGCGATTGAAGTTATGGTTTATGCGAATTTTGCATGAGAAGCGCTTCGATTCTGGGTTTGAGGTGAATGTGTCTATAAGCACAGGAAGCCACATGTCATAGATATCATTTTGTGAGGCAAAAGTTTGCATCCAATTATTAAGAAGAATATTTTAATATAAAAATCCTATCACCCGTACAGATAAAAATGCCTATTTCCTTGGTCAGTAGCATGATATATAATTCCAAAATATTTTCCGTTTAACTCTGCCCCTGCGAATGCAACATTCTAAAACTATTTAGAAAAGCCTGACCAATAAAGTTTGACATAAAATGCCCCTATACGGAAAATACTTAAACTTTCCCAAAATTAAAAATATACTTTCTTTTAACGAATTGATGCAAATGTTCGCATTCGAGGTGTGTGTATAAGAAACGAGGAAGAAGGCTATTCGCTCGCTGGAATCATGTATTTATTCATCAGAGTTTCGAAGGCTTACTGGAGTCGATTGGTGGAAATAAAACCACAACAACACAAGCAGCATTTGCCTAGGATCGAAACCAATCAGATCAGCATACGCCTCACACGCCAAATCCTTAGGAATTCAGTTATTTTAATTACTCATAGAATTAAAACATCAAAATTTGATTACGGAAAAAAAAGGCATCAAGCGTTACCGATGGATACTGCTCTGGCTCGCCTCTATGATTTGTTAATGATCGATAAACAAAATAGTCCACTGCGCTCAATCGTTGCCGGAAAAGACAGCCCCATCTATACTTCGCTAAAATAGGTGTACCCGAAACTAAAATGTTTCCAATCTCTATTCGACTGCCTCTTTCCATTGAGCCTCCACATTTCTGGTAGGTCTCCAAGGTCGGAGGAGAAAAGGTTTGTGTTGACATGCCTTTACTATTCACATTTCACAAGCCAACTTTGACACAATAAGTCTTGCACAGAAAAATTGAGAAGGAATGCTACGAAACTCAGATTTCGTTCAAAATTACCAACCTCTTGAGGCTGTTCGAATTCTGCCAAAAACTTACTTCCCCTTTGCAGGAGAAAGCTATGAGCAGGTCTGGATAACTACAAAACGCTCCCTTATCTACGGTTTTTTGGCAGAATATGCCCCACGGGAGCTGGAAAAGATTGCCTTTACCCAGCAGATGCTGAAATTTTGGTGCCGTTAAGTGGATGACCCGTTTTTTATCGTCAAGAGTATCATGTTGCAGAAGTTCCACCATCACGCTAATGTAATCTTCCCACATATAAAATTCACAAGGAAGAAGTAAAAGAATAGCAACTGCTCTTCCTTGATGAACCTGTTCAGCGAAAGTCAAACGACGAAAGTTAAACAACTGTCTGACGAAGGTGACAAACACCCCACAGTTTCTCAATTTTCAAGGAAGCAGGGACTCACGAATGAAACTGCGTGAAAGCATTTTTCAACTGACTTCAGACTTACTGCAGCAACCCGGAAGAAAAAACACGCGAGGCCCTGTATACGGACAAAAATCTTATGAGAAATGAATATCCTATGGCGTTCATAAGCTGAGGGCTACGTGTTCGCCCCCGCAGGACCGAAACAGAACCAGCCCCTATGGTATGGTATTCGCTGCCATAAATCTAAGATGGATCAGAGCCGACCTAGTACGCTGCTGTGTGACTAGGTATTGGAAGTGCCCACCGGCCGAAAGCTAACATTAGCAGCAGAGTCATGGAAGTAAGACGGATTAAATCCTAGTGGGTAGACGTGTACAGTGTGTCATATACTGAGCCTAAACTTTCTTTGAAACCACACAAGGCAGACTGAACGCATGCATATGTAGCGCATAGACGAACATGAGCTGGCTGTGAGTCGGGGAAATGCATTATTGCATGTTGTTACCCTGGCCTAAGAAACCAGTCACACTTTTAACTTCGCAGGCACGAAGCTAATCGCCCACACCGGTAGCAAGACAAGTCGGGCATTGATTGAATCCTAGTCTACAGTGAGAACTCAGGCAATTAATTTGCCGACCTATCGCCGGCTTACAAAGCCCTGCGCAGTCACACCCGGACAGGCGATACTGGTGTTTAATTGATTTATGCCGCCTATAAATGAAGCTTGTTTTGCTGATGCTCTTATTTTTGATGATTGATTCTAGTAAGCGTTCCAAAGCTTATATAAACAAAGACATGATTCCCGCAAGCTAGCAGACACCACTTTTTAATACATTTTGTTTTATTCATTGTAGATCACATTCTGACGATATTTTGGGAAATCGGCAGACAAGTACGTAGACATTTTAATAGTCGGCTTTTAAAATCGATTAATTTCTTTTTCACGCATAGGCTCAAATTACAGGTTTGTCTTCGCATCGCCTACACGTCCCTGCAAAATACTGACATCTGGTAAGGCAGTTTTTATCCTTTAGCAAAAAAATAACAAATGCAGTCTAGATCGTTGATCCTATCACACATGCACGCGTTTATCCTATCCAAACTTAGCGCAGGGATGAAACACATATGCCTTGAACGATCATATCCACTAAATATTAAGGAAAAAGCAAAACTTTATTAGTTTCCTAAATAAAATCCTGGTCAATTTTGATATGATTTCCTGAACATGTCCAATCTTATCAAACTGAAAACGTTTTAAAAACTCAGTATAAAACTGAAAAGTTGCTTTCTCAAGAAAAGAAGGATCGGCATGTTTTTTTCAAAACCAAAATTTAATAAAAATTCCAAACTGCATTTTTATCAAGTTTTGGAGTATTTTCTGTGTGATCTTACTTAAGGGAACGTTTTGGGAAACATCAAGCTTAGCGTGACTGGAAACGAACCAGATAGGAAATTTAGTGTTGGCACATGTGAAACGCTCTCTTAACACGTCTAATGGATCCTAGGTAATAGTTGGTTTGAGTAAGTCGAAAACTCTATTAACAATGCGTACAGACGCAGACTGAGACAATTTTATGTCAGCGTATTTTACACTGAATATATATTTTGCTTAAAACGTTAGCCTTCTCAGAACGAAATTACGATTCATCTACCAGCTAACCCAACGTAAAGATAGGTTTAACGGATAATGAACAAATAAATGACCGGTATCGTGCAATTATTTCCACCAGTTCACGGATAATAAACCGCACTTTCGTGCATGAGTTACCTGCTGTCGGGTCTCACGGTAGATTATGAACTACAATAAACAGTCATTTATTGAAAGATTTTAGTAAGTGTTTGTCAATAGTCTCTATGGATCTATCTCTACAGCGCCCAGAAATAAGACAAGCAAGCCAGTGTGAACGGATGGTACTACCGACATGCATCCCTTAAATTGCACACAGAAGGATGGGCATCCGATGACCAACAGGATCACTGCCCCGAGCAGAGAGAATCAAAAATAATAATTGTAAGTTCTCACAAAGTCTAAGGTGTTTTAACAAGAAAAATTTCCCCTCACTCAGTTCACTAAGCAGCTCATCAGAAAGTGCCCACAATAAAGCATAAAAATTAAATTTATAGTTTGTTATGCTTAAATCATCCAAACTAACGGATAGACGTTCAGCCACACTTTGAAGTTGAACGAAATCGTCAGGTGAGCTGACAACCGCGTAAGGTGCCACCAATTCATTCAAAAGCGCAGAGCTTTTCTTGCCCTCTTGTCAGGCCAACAAATGTAAAGACACCTAGCAGCTGTCTCTGATATGGGCAGTCGTGACAGCAAGGCCTTGGACAACAAAATTAGTAAACCAAATTACCGGGTTATTCTAATTCAATTTTTTCACACAGTCAATACGGCGATTAAGGACTCGGATTCAGATAGGCTTTTAATCGTTATACTATATTAAACCATCTGGGATGAATCAGGTAACCATTGTTTTTTAAGAACGTAAAATAACATAGCAACTGCATCCTTATGTACTTCAAACATTGCGTAACCTCCAATTGCTCCAATACTGTCAATGATGATTGGTTTGAATGTGAACCAAAAACGATGGGTAAATAAAATACATTTTCCAGCTATTTAAGCTCTCTCCTCTCAATATAAAATTCTTTCCCGTCCTTGTTATATTTTCTTTACATCAGTTGCTCATATCTCCTAGGCCGGTTCGGGGAGTCCTTGAAATGTACCAGGACAACGCATATTTCTTTTGGCTTGTTCTATCAGTCAAAAGCGTATCCATTATGGTATTCAAATCTTCTTTAAATTGTGTTTCAAGGAATCCATATTATAAACTGGATCTATGTCTATTAATTGTTTTGTTTAAAATGCTTTTTACAGTAATTTATATTGTTGACAGCATAGCCGAATATAAATTCTGTGATATAGCATATTGGATGTAAATTGGTAGAGTTACTTTAGCAAATTTGCAAAAATTAATCTCCTTCCTGATAACTAATAATACGCTGTTCATTGTTTGTTACGGAAGAAATCAGAAAATGGAAATGGATTTTTCGGAAATCGGCAGAAGTATCGATCGTCATGTATGTTAGATCGTGAGTGCAATGTACGACCGCTAAAATGTCATGTCTGTGCATAACATAAAAAATTGGTCAATGCTACTTCTATCGTGACTTATCACAAATCATGGCCGCATATGTTTAAAGACAAAATTTCTGTTCTAATAAGAACTAAATACGATTATGCATAACTCAAAAGTGCAAGAATGATGGGAAAAAATTCAAAGTCATTTAGTGTATTTTAGATTTTAACGATTTTATATGCTTTTCCGATAAGGAAAGACAAGGACAAAATATCCATTTTATTCGAAACTTAGCCCACGATGCGTCCTTCAACATCTTACAGTAGTGAAGAAACTATCATTCATATAAAAAGACATAATATGGTTTATGAATTAAAAGGTACGGCAATAAAAAAATAATAATTTCTTTAAAAACTCAAATTTCAGATGAAGGCTATATAAAAATAATTAAAATATGTCTAACTATAAGGGGACTTTAGGAACTTGGACGTACGAAAAGGGACAAAATTGTGACAGCAATCTGTTGAATGTCCCTTTGTCTACACGACAGTCTAGGGTTTTGTCGGACTTTGAGGCTGCTCAAGTTGACTATGTTTGTTTGTACAATGTGATTATTAAGTACCAAATCAAGTGTTTATTGCATAAGAAGACTCTTTTTGGCTATTTGCTACGCACCTTTGGTAAGTAAAATGAAGTTAAATAGAATAAGAATCCAGAGTTTTAACAGGAATTTCAAATACATTGGAAGCGACGCGCAAGGCGAATGCCTGTAGTCTCGTTAGTTAGTTTAAAGTTGTATATTGTATTAAATGAATACCTCTTAAAACGAATATGAAATATGATTTCCCTTTTTTACGAAAACCTTGCGATTTCTCATATCTGCGGCAACGTGCTATTTTTGAATACAACCCCAATTTTCTGTTCAAATACAGAATGTATTGAAAAACTTTCTCGATAATTGTAAACGTCTTTTTTATTCTAACGCTTACACAAAAGAGCGCGGAAAATTACTTGGATATAAAAAACTTCAAATGTCACCCAATTCGCAAGTGTGATTAAACTCACGGCTCCCGGTGGGGCCTCGTAGCTCAGTTGGCTAGAGTGTTGGCTGTACTAAAACCTTCCCCTTGCTGGCGTGGGTTCGAATCCCACCGAGGCCGCCGAGTTTTTCACAAGTGGGTCAAATGAATAACTATTCTTTCCTTTTTACAAGAAAAATCAATAAACACCCCTGTCATCATTGACAAAATACTCCACTGTTTCCACTTTATTGCTGGCAATGCACATACGACAAACAACAAATGCGCGGGTATCCGGTGCAGAACATGATGTTAAAGTTTGCTATGGACGCTGAGTTTTAGCATTCTAATTCCTCTATTCGAATGAAATTGTTTGCAATTTTAAGGGATTTTTCAGACGTCGTTTTGAGAACTTTTATTCATTAAATTAACTAGAAAAATAAAGAGCTTATAAATGTGTCTCCGTTTTAACACGGTATCATAATTTTACGGTGTCGTCTAAGGCAATTCGGGTCTCAGTTTATGCATTTATCTGCATGTATGGTACATAAGGATACTAAAACCGAGTTAAGAAAGGAAAGAAAAGATTGCATTGTCTGAACACGGTTCCGAATCAGATGCTGCTTTAACACAACAGACTTGCGCAAAACGTATTAAACGATGGACCTGGATCAATACAAAAGTTCCAACGAGCTCCTTAAGAGTATTAATGCTCTTGATCTGAGCAGCATGACGCTCACGCTATCTAGGTGTTTTTTGTAACACGAAATAAATGTTAGTGCAAAAGATTTGTTCGCTAATGGGCGAAATATTTTGAATTCCTCATTTTATATTTGCTGAAAAAAAGAGAGGTAGCTAGTTCCAGCTTATCCGGTTCCATTAGCTTTGTGAATGTACTTGTTTACATAAGTAGATGAAAAACGGCAGATGTCTAGCCACTGCACCTCGAGCTTTTTTATCTATGGAAAAGGTCAAATATAAGACCTTTCGCCTATTATTGTTCCACACACTAATTGCAAACTATTCTAGCAGAAAAAACAGGAACTACATTCCTGGAATATTTTAACGTGAGGGCATTATCGTTTGCTTTTATGAAATTATTTGTTTATGCAATAATTTTTATATTAACGTAAGCAACCGAAACTTTATAACAGAAATTTTGTAAGCAACTTGTGAGCTCAATAATATAAGTGAACCTTAAGTGGAGGTCAAATTATTCCAAGCCTTAGTATTTTTTAAATTATAAGCGTGTTCTTGAGTAGAGCCGTAACGATAATTGTGGTTAGTCACATACAATAAGGTAAATTAGGAAGGAGCAAGCAGTCGTAGGCAATGACACCGTTGGTGCCTAATACATTTGCTGTTTTTTAAAAAGAATGAATGATTCTTCCCTATTTGTGCAATATCTTTTGTATATTGCTTGCAATTTCCAAAAGGAATATAAATGTTGACGTGCACAAACGTGTCCTTTGGTGGGCTGGTTTGATTTTCCTTGCTCATACATATTTTCAAGAAAACTTAAGTTAAGGTTAAGCATAGTTTTCTGCATGTTATATATAGAGCTCGTCATTCTTGTTCCATGTACGCCGATATTTCACTCCGATTCCCTAGATAGTTTAAGAACGTTTGTCACTTTTGCTTAGATAAAGAAGGCACTAGCTTCCTTTGCTCGTCCTAGCCTTCCAAGCTTATGATAACTGCTATACTTTTATATCTGGCTCCGTGAATTCAAGGCAGTTTTAAGTGGTTTGTGAGCAGTGCCTGCCAAGGTTGAATGACGACGTATATTAACTTCCTGTATATACGCACTGTTTTTTTCCGTTCTGCAGGTTAGGCTCCAAATGCAAACGCTCTCGAATAAACATTTTTAGGCCCAGCAACGGTTAATGTGCTTAGAATATTTAAAAAAAGCATTTTTCCCACTGATTTAATATTTTATTGCACTCTTTTGCTTGCAAACGTAAAATTCGAGTGCCCTTTGAGCAGTTTGCAACAAACGTAAGGCAGTTTAAAAGTTTTTAAAAAAAATATTAACTGGATGATGTGCAAAGCCAAACAACGCCAACCTGTCACCTAATAGACCTTCGTAAATAAAGAAGAATTACTTGCAAAAAAACTTTGAGTATAATTAGCACTGAACAGGGACTAGGGTGTATTAAATAATGAATTTTCTTAAAGTATTAAACTGAGTAACTGAGGTGCATTATGGACTGATTTTAAAAGCCTCGATACAAGTTCTTTCGTTTTTGCATCAATATAAAACTTTGTTTTCCATTTGTGGCACATTTAGCTATACAAAATATGAATAACTTTACATATTTTGTCCATGAGGGCCTTTTTTATCTTTTAGCCTTTTACTTATTTACCTTTTTTGTTGCTGTATAATAAAGATTTATATTGTCATATGTTTTGTGAGCCAGCTGTCCAGTGATCACTGTAGTGTTTACCTGTTAAGGTCATGAACCTCCACCCACAATAAAAGAACGTTTTTTATAACATCAAGAGTAACCAGATATAAGTTGCTGCATTTCATAACGAAATGAATATTTTAAAATATGTGTTGAAATCCATATAACTTCATAAATCGGAAAAGTTTCTCAAGACAGCCAAGTCTAAAAAGCAAGGTGAATCATTTTGACCACAAGTCTCAAGCTTACATTTAAGATGGTATTTTTGGCCAGTTAGATAATTTTGTCAAACAAAATGAAGACACTGATGGAAACTATATGAGGCATGTTTATTTCGCATTTTTTCTTTATTCCAGCAGTATACCTTGAAGCTGGATAATAAAATTTAGTCACTCTTTCCGCTCGGATTGGCAAGAAAGTGCTTTTAATTGTAAATCTTCGTTGATTGGATTTAATTCACGTCTAACAACAATATACAGCCAAATTGCAAACACGCTGACCAAATCAATCGATTCTATAAGTGAAAGGAATCCGCTGCATGAATGTTAATATAATGTGTAAATTCCTACACAAGGAGCCAAAATTCGCAGCGAAAGCTCACTTTCTCACTCAAATAGGAAGACCGGATATCAAAAAGAAATAATATTCATTCTCATTTGTTAAGCAGTTAAAAAGTAACCATGAAATACGTTTTTGGTAGTTAATAAGAAGCGTTTCATAGATTATCACTTGTTATTTTTTGTAGTGTATTGAAGTCAATGTCAACTTGAGAATACGCATATATTTGAATTGCCTTGCCACATATTTCTAGGTCATAAGTTTGCCCTTGCGAAAATACGTGCATTCAAATGAGATGAAAAAATTTAAGACCAATCCTTATCAACTAAGCTGCAGTCAAACTAAAGTGGCAATGCATTATCGTTCTATCCTATATAACTTGAAACGTGAAATTAAAAACATTACGTGGTCAAATTCTGCATTTATTGTTAAAACAATCCTTCATATGTTATCTAAAATCTAGAAAATGTTTTTTTTTATACAGTGAAATACATGGGCTTTCTCACGTTCATACATTATTTTCTATTTTCTCTGCATAAATAACACCTCCAGTTGTATTTAGATCTGTTTTTAATATGTATTTTGAGCTATTCAGTTTGTGTGGGCTACAAGTTCTGTTTCTCTCCATGTACTCTTTCACAAAAGTGAAGTCTTTAAAACGGAATATTGAAAAGCTTACTGTTTAAATGAAAAAAATAGTATGTTGCAATATTTTGCCTCCAAATGCCTAGTGTAAATCTGCATTTATGCGTTTTAATATGTTAATTCAATCAGAGGTTAACATGGTCATAATAGCTAATTTATATGCATTTTTAGCATGCCCTCTCTCCGAGGGTAATGATATGCATTTTAAGTTTGTGTTATCTGTTGGAATTTTTTTAGAACCTGTGTTCACATAATCTCAAATGATAAATAAGGATAAATGATTACATTTTGATACTCACCGATTATTTTGATTTTCATTATACAAATTACAAATAAATTTTTAAAATGTATGTTTCCCAATTAGTATTTTATTTAGCTAAAGAAATGACATAACCAGATATAAAATCAATTATGGAATTGCACTTAAAATACAAGTTCAAATGTACTTTAATCGTTCTGTAGGAAAAGTAAAATTCTTGAAATATTGGATAAAACCTTAAAAAAAGGTATCAGGTATGTGATTGGGAAGTGCAAATTAAAAAACAGAGATATTGACGTGGTACTTCCTGTTTCCCTTTGCCGTCACCAGCTTGTATTTTCCAGCGCCAGATGTAAGCGGATCACATTTTCGGCCCACAGTTTACCAGTGCTTGAGGAATGCTTTCATTAATGCTCAATGGCTTTGTTTGATATCTGTCAATATTTAAAATATACAGCCAGACATGTTAAGTGATTTATCCTGGAAGCAGTCTCAGAAACTTTGCGCACCTCCATTTTGGATTGGGGCATTAAGAGCTGATGATGCAAAACACCTAAAAAATGGTAGCATTGCTGCCCATAACCATTAAGAAAACGCCTCGAAGATTGTTCGGTAATTTTGGGAGGCCTTTCGTTCGACGTATATTCCAAAAGCCCTATTGCCAAATAAGGATATCCGTTTCTGTCTTGCGATCAGCAATAGTAGATGCATGCAAATACCCTTACATTATTTCATCTTCACAAGTTGTTTTTTCCAGTAAAATTAGCTTTTTACTTTCTTTATATTCCTTTATGATATTGGCAACTGGTGATGTCGCAAGTAACAAGATAAAGTTTTCTCTATGCCTTATACGTCCAAATAAGCACATTTAACTTAAACTGAATATGCAAAATGTTCCTTTGAGGAATTAAATTTTAAAAAGATAAAAACTGCATAACTTATTATAAACCTATTCCCCTAAAAGTTCGTTTCATAACATTCGTTTTCTTTTGACAAAAAAAGGTCAGTATTGTAGCATGTATTTTTAACATTTAAGTTACAAACTTCCTGACGTTGGCAAAGTTTACGTAATTAACACGCCTAACTGCTGCTATTTTCAAAATTTTAAAGCAAAATTCCAACTATAATCTGCGTTCTGATAAAGTTTTCGCCGCTAAAGCCGTTTTTGTCGTCAAACGGCCGCAATATATTTTGAGTTCTACATATATGATAACAAGAAATGGTTCGTATTTCCACAATTGGAAGTGAAATACCCTTATTATTCCATTTGTCTAGTTTTATTATTGTTTGCATGCTGAAATTTTGTTACTTTGTCATTTATTGAGACTGAAGGTTAAGTTAACGTGAGTTCCAACAGAAACTAACAATGTTTTTGTGGTTGACCGTGGCTGGTTGTCCATTTGCTTTCATGACTAAATGCAGCGTAGAACAAATTCGGGTTGAGAATGCATCGATAATTTACTAGCAGGAATCGCTCCACAAGCGTGCTATTCTGAGATATATAAGGAACTATTGCGTGACCAATGTTTGTGCAATAGTTTCAAAAGCCATAATACCAATATGCATTATAAATTTATGAATTGCCCGATAATATGTTAAACTTTAAGTTTTTTAATAATGTATGAAGTTTAATGACATGTCTCATATTCCTAAAAATAACTGAGTGTGATTACTTGAAATAGGTGGCTTGTCTTGATATTTTATTTTCCCAATGGTGAATGTTTCTTGATAAGGAGGAAAAACAGTTGTATGAACTTACTTACCTTTCACTAATTTTTCATAATAACTATCCGTAAATAAGATATGCTTTGGAGCTGAAGTTCTCATGTAAAGGAAGATGGCTTTGCGAAACACTGCATGGTTTGTGGCATTGCATAAATTTCATGGCTGATTTTAAAGAGCACATATGCATTCTCACAAGTTGATCGTGTCTGACAACAAACGTCTTATTCATATTGAGACTGGTTTATTGGCCATTACTTGTTGGTGACATATAGAAACAATGGGCGGAGAGCATATATAAATGCCTTTAGCTTTATGAATATTCATTACAGGTATATTGATTTCAATGAAGTTGACCATAAGGTTAATAGGAGCCATTGTGATGCATTGACAATGGCTATTTTGTGTATTGGATGCAGTACACACTCTTATTCGAAAAAAAGAATGGAGTTGGCTCACAAAGTAAAATCTCTGAAATGGTTACCATAATTACATTATTACTTTCCATGCTCGCAAATTTCTCTTCCGAACAGGCCGACTCCATACCGATTTAGCAGATGATATCTTACCTATACAAGTCTAAATTTTGATGTTGTGTGCATTTCATTGTTTCTTTGAGCATGATGATGTAGGATAGCATTGTGTGCGTGGAGCAGAGCTGTCTGGCAGAAAACAGTGGAGTTTTTTACTATATTCAATTACAAAAATCTATTGGCAGCGTTTTTCCAAATTTTAAATGCTTATTTCACCGGTCCATAAAATTTTGAATTTAGAAACAGGAAAGCAAAGCAGAGGTCGGACGCCAAAAATAATAAAAAAACTGCTTGCAAATCGTACGAGCTTGTTAATAAACAGAAATTATAAAATGATATATTTTAAAAAAAGACATTTCACAGATTTATTAAAAAAATATTGTTCTAAACATAATTAATCCACGTACAGAGTGTCGCTTACATGGAAGTCAAAGGACGACAGATGTAAAATTATCCTTTTTACATCTGGATGCAAAGCTTTTGTTCGTAGTCTAAATGTTTCTCTACAGAGTGCTGCGGTTTACGACCTGGACGCCGATGGGTACCTGATATTCTAAAAACTTTGAATATTTGTATTGATTAAGTTTAATAAAAACAAATTATATGCATAGATTAATAATATTTTGTATCTTGCACAAAATGATTACCAGGTTAACGTAAATTTGCGAAATCTCTGCATTTTCTAAGAACTAATTAAAATTGTAGGATAATTTTCATCATAATACTAACGCTTAGTGTTTTATAGTTTTTGGGCCAGCATTGAAACGTTCCTCTCAAAAATAGACGATTATTTCTTTTAAATAAAATGTGGTTAAAAGTTCATACCAGGAATGTTTTCGTAATATGCAGCCTAACTGTTATATATTCATCCACGTTTCAATTTTACTAATTATGGCATGTCTGAGTCAAGGCGGTTCTGCATACTCTTTGGAAACCTTCACGTTCACAGAAACACTTTCAAGCTCAAATTGAGTGGGATGTTGGCAAGATTGTGGTTTGACCACAAATATTTCGGCATTTACTTTCCCTTACATCCTTAAAAAAATTAGAGGCAAAGGTTTTAGTGTCATAGTTTCTATCAGCATTTACAATTGTGAACCGTTTGTATTCAGTCTGCGAATTGCCGTTGCATTAGTCTACAAAAGAAAGCCGACCGAAAGTTGGTAATTCAGCCACAACATTCTTGATGAGCACTTAAAACAATTTCAGATATTCGAAAAGTTTACGCCCTTTTTGCTTACTCGAAATTATTTTGAGTGTATACCTTTTGAACTAAAGATTGTTTTAAATAAAATTCTATTTTGGAAACGAATAATTGAAAAAGTGAATGTTTAGAACGCCGGGTATTTGTTAAATTGGCACTTGCGAAATGCCAAAAAGTAATCTTAATTAGTGGATGCTTACAGATTGGTCCGAAACACCAGAAACTCAAAAAATGCCATTAAAGATGCAAAAGGCTATCTGTTAGATGATGTTTAATACTTTTTATTAAAGGTGAAACGAAATATGTGCATTCACAAAAGGCTTTCAGAGGTTACTAACGAATCCTTGTGATCACCTGTACTTACATTCCTCAAAAAGCAATCACGTTTTGTGCTGTGCGTGGGATTTAAAAAATTCGTCAATAACTGTGAATAACAAATAATTTTAGATACAAAGGGTGCATTGGTATGTATATTACGCATTTATGAGCTAAAACTTTAGTTATTACATTATTGTTCTAATTAATCTGGTTAATTCCGGCTACTTCATAACGTAACTTACTTTGCCACGTATTCTCGAAAATTTAAAATTAAGTTTATAATCTTCTTGAGAAATTAATAAACTGATTTAAATTCCCGTGTTAATGTAATTTAATGATTTTGTGGCCCGTTCTGCTTCTTATGCTCAGCGTTTATGTAGTTGTTTTTCATCAATCTTTCTTCGGTTCGTGCAGATGTTCCCAGGATCCAGCAAACCTTACACTGTTCAACAACCAAAGGACAATTTTTATTCGAATAATCCAATTGCAGAACGTGAAATAGGTTACGAATGTTAACTAAGAAATAAGAATTTCAGTTACTGATCAAAAATATGATAAGGTTTGTACTGATGTTTGCTATTCATAGAATAGAATATTTACTAAGTAAGCGCATTTTCTTAAGAGTTCGATTAAGTTAATTGATCAAACAACCGCATTTAAAAAAGCATTCTTTTGACTTGCAAGGTTCTTTCAAAGATATGACCTTGATTAATGACAAGCTTAAGCTGAATAAAAACTGTATAAGAAATTCGGTCTATATTGCACGTTAGTCAATAATAGCCTTTAGTTACAACCGTCATACATGTATAAGTACATAAAAGAGGCCTACGTCTGAATCTTTGTTAATGTTAAGACAAATAAGGAGACCAAATAATTACACACCAGTATTAGTTGATCATTTTGCTTAACTGTTAAACGCCTACATCAAATCAATCATGTAGTTAGCAATAAACGCTCGGCTTACATACGACCTCAACTTTTCATTTGCCCGTTCAGAAAAAATGGCACGCCCTGCATGGGACACGATATGCAATCACAGAGAGATAATATGTGGATTTTTATATGCTCTTTTTTGGACACGGGCTGTGACCACCCTCTGTTTTTATTGTAACCAGGTTAAGCATTGTCCTTGGTAGTTTTCAATTTGAGACTTAAAGGATCTCTTTCAAAATGAAGCGAACTAAGTTACTATGGTAGAACGTCAGTTGTATCAAAGCTGTTTTACATATTTAGCGTAATATTGTACATATATGCTACTGTCTAGCAAAGTAAGATGAATAATTACTCTTGCCGAAAAGTTCATTCACGCCAGTCTTGTGATGAGGTCCCTCCGTAGAGGTAATCAACCCAAATATCACTGATGTAAGTTAAAGAATACCAGACCTTAAGTAAAATCTTTATTGGTCAAACAAACCTGACATTTAGGCTAATAATTATGCATTCTTCATATAAGAATTAAGTGCTTCCTGAATTTTTCCTTTACTTTTCCTTCGAAAAGAGAGTTATCCTTCCTTCCTGAAATGGGGTTCTCGAAAGATGGTAGTGGGCGGGGTGTTGAAGTTCGGCCTCACGACCATAATAACAATGACAAGGTACAACGCTTTGCTGGCGGAAGGGTACCAGAAAACATTTTAAGATATACCGAGGTTTGTCATTTCAAGATCACATATGTCCACTGAGCACAAAATTAGCTGTATGATATTTTAATGCAAAAAATACTTTGAGTTTATTATTTTCAAAGACTTGCGGGAAAATCTACAACTATATCTTATACATCGGAAATGAGCGCAATTAAACTTTTGAAATCAAAGAAAGGTTGGAAGGCTAATTGAGATATGGTGGTTATATATAAAATATCAAGTGGGGATTGCCTTGTCATTTGGTGGTTGTTTTATTTGGCAATATGTCAGTATTATTATTTCAAATCATCAGCATGTACAAAAGATTATGTATAACCGCACAGTTTCAGAGTATTAATAGCACTTTTCTGGCTACTATTGTTTATCTTCGTTTTTGATATTAGACAGCCTCAATAATTTTTCTTTTCTTGTCAAGTTTGATCTAAATGTCTTGCTTAATTATTAATTAAAGTATAAACAGTTATTTCACATAAAAGCCTGACAGCTTACTTTGCCTATTTTATACATTCTAGGATAAGATTAATACAAAGTTCTTAGCTCTGTCCAACATCTAGACATGACGTTTTTGAAAATAAACCTTTTATATATCCATTTCAATATGATGCACACGAAAGCACAAACTGAAGGAGATATTTTCCGTGTGACCATCTTGCAAGCAGAACATATATTGCAAGCACGAAAACAATAGGGAAACGCATGCAGTTTAACAATAGCCACCCCGAATGCAAGAGAATATGCAAAATCCATGCAGATACATTGGGGTTTTTGAATATTTAAGCTTCAGATTTGGTACAATTTTCAGATTTTTGTGAAATTATACACTCACTGCATAGGCATTGTATAAAGATATCCTATAATTTATTCCCCTCAATACGAGTATGTATGAAAACAGGTATTAGGATATATTAACGGAGATGCCGAAATAAAAATTTGATAAGAAGTGCACCTCATGTTTATTTCAATGATTAAAATTCTACTGCTGCCCGTTTGGAATAAAACAAACAGGTATTGTGAAAAGCTTTTAAACTTTGCAAACCCATTTCTTTTTGAGATATTTTTCTCTTTGGGCTTCAAAGAACTGCTTTGGATTTCTCCTATGGTCATGTGGAATACGGATGATTTCGTTAGAGGACAAGTGTGGAAAATTGAGCCTAGAAAAAAGCCAGAAATTAAAAATGATGCATTCGTTATTTTAATTTTATCATCATATTTAAATGTCATATGTAATAAAATTTTAACGTTCAACTATCTTGCTATTAATTAAACAAAATTGAAAACTAACTTAATTCATTCGTGTGCACTGTCTTGGCAAAGGCTTTTTATTTGTTTGTTGATGGCAAACATGGCACTGACGGCACTTGTAATCAATCCAACGTGCTCCCAAAGTAATCAAATTACGTTGATGTCTCAGTTATATAACCATATAAAATACCTTGTACCACCGAGTTTCTTACCAGGGCACCCGTGTGTGGGAAACGACCGTGATACCACTGAGCTATCGCCACACCATAAAAATAAGTTTAGGTTCGTGATTTTTAGCATACGGTTTTTGAAAAATAAAAACTGAAAAAAGTACTCCAGAATTTCTTGACGCATTGGCAACGGCTATTTAGCTAAGAAGGAAATTTAAGTGAAAAGTGGTTGCTGACAAGGAGAATTAGGCTGAACCTAAAGTAATTTGTCTTGCGATCACTAGGTTGCACCAATGTACTTCTTACCTAAGCGTTTTTGAGAAAATGACCACGGGATGTTGGCCTAAGTAGTGTTTATATAAGTGAGGGGAGGAATACGAAATGGGCATTTTGCTATCGCGTTTCCATTTTGGAATCCGTTTATTATGTACTCATACTGCAATTGGGAATCCACCAAAGGTTTTAGTGTTCTTCGGACAGAGGAATCACTGTTTGCCTTTGAACAGGTGACTTGTCTCTGGCTGAAGTTTTGCAGCAGCTAGACTATTCCTCCTATATATAAGGGTGTATCAGGGATACCAGTCACTTATACTCCATATAATGATGAACACAACTAGGCAGTTATCTTGGTTAAAGCCTGCTAGTTAAGAAATAAAATACAATAAGCTTGCCGCCCACGTACTCTTCGACTCCTAATGATTAATATCCGTCACGCAGCAATTCACCAAACAAGATATGATTAATGGCAAATCGTCCATTTATGGCGAAATTATTAAACAAGGCTTTTTATTGCCATCTGACCTCTCTAATACTCTGCCATAGTGAACGAAGTTACGAAAGTGTGACTTGGAGGCCAGAGACGCTGAAATATTTACTGATTATTACCCAAAGCCCTCAGTATTTAAGTTGACTTTTAACGATGCCAATGGACACGATCAACCTATAGGGAACATCGTTGAGCGTTGTCAGTCCCTAACAAAGCACCCGTCTAAAATATTCTTCAACTTAGCCCAAATTTGACAATACGGGTATATATTACATCCCCTTCTTGGCTTACGTATCCACTGAGGAACGCGGTAAGGCCCTGTGTAAGCATCCTTTAAAATTTCACTAAATGTGACCCTTAACGTGTCAATCCTTTCCCATTCTCATTACAAAAAGGAACACTTATTTAAATATATAACAGTGTCATAAAAATTGTGATAAATACTGCTGCAGAGATAGATTTGAGCCTTTTATTTTGCACCCAAGTTTTATAATAAGGAAGATTTTAGCTGCACCAGCCTTTTTGGATGAAAAAGACAAAGGCATAACGAGCGTAGACACAAGAATAGACGAAAAATAAGCATCTTGCTGAATGCTGATGCACAAGACATAAACTAATGGTCCGGATTCAATTAAGGAAGTATTAAATCTCACATTGGAGGGACCGAAAGAAAGAGGAAAAACTAAGAATGCTTCTTCCAAAATAAGTCAACTCAGTGTGACCCTCCTTTCGGAGGACAGCTTTATTTCGTCATTTAGTAAACTGTTGAAGCATTGTGAGTCCTGACAGGTCCGAAGTTTTCTTGCTTTTTCCTGAGTCGAATTGGGGCTGCCTAATTTTCAATTCCTTCTCACACAGACCACTGGTCAACCTAAGTAAAAAGAGTTGAGAAGAGGGTTGGCTTAGTAAACATAAAGCAGCGACCTTGTGACTTTATTTTACTGTGTCAGAAGTCGGTGGATATGATGAGTGTAGCACACGGATGGCCTTATGTATGAGAATATATCGCATTAAACCCTTTTAAACTGAGAAGAATTTTACCAGTGCATTTCCTTTAGGATTTTCAGACATGATGAAGTTTCTTGTCAATTGGAGAATTCTTAAAGACTTCCTTTTAGATCCACGCAGCAGACAAACATTGAGCTATGTTTTTCATACATTTACTTGCTTGGCTTAACGGACCACATACTGACTATGTGACATTCAAAACTACCATTCTGTTAAAGATGTAATGTGCTTGTTAATTTAGCATGGTTCAACCATGTGGCTTATAGTATTACACATTCAAAAGCGTTATCGCGAAGTGCCTTGAAGACCCTCTCACGTGAGCCGATAGAAAAGGCTGAATTAATGCCAGCGCAAATCTCCTTGTTGAAAATAGAACTCTAAATTCAGGTCAAATATGTCAGTCAGAAAGTTCAGTTACTCGATTAAAAGGGTTTTAGTGTACGCTGGTTAAGCATATCTGTCCATAAGGTCTAACTGAATCTTCAAGCTTTATGAATTTATTCATCTGCGCACTAAATCGTCTGCAGTGTTTCAAGATTTTTGAGTAGATAGATATAATTTTTAAATAAGGTCTTTCAAGTAAATACTCAATTGGATCGGAAACTCGCAGCACTTTAAAAACAGATTTTGAATACGTTTGACATAAATCTGCCTAATGACCCATCCGATAGCATTAACTATATGACAACGCATTTTAAGCTAACATTTGGTCAATTATTAGGATAGATCCTTGTACCAATAGGCACCTTTGGCAATATAAAATAAGTTAAAACATACTAAAATCCGCTACTGACAAAACACAGGACTATGCGCTTTCCTAATGAAGTGGGAAATGTAGCTCTATAAGATTTGGCGTAAATTGCCCGTTCCCCTTTACTTATCAGCGTTCTCATGTAACAGCATGCTTCATTAACTATGATCTCCATTGGCCATTTTTAAAATGTGGCTTTCACTTCTTATTTGAAAACTGCACTGATATTTAAAAATTATTTTGTTTAAAATATCACTCACGATTTTTTTGCAGTGTACATTATATAGTTCCCTACAGTATTGACTAACACAGACGATAAGCTCCGCAATTTTGACACTGCTTTTACGGCGCGGGAGTCGAATTTTGGCAGCCATAAATAAATTGTACTTTGTTTAATTTTTAAAGAAAATTAACACTTGGCAGAAGATTGGCGAAACAGGCCTGTCTAAGCTTTTAGCTACTACCTTTGCTGTCAGTACGGTAAGCAATTACGTAGAAATAAATGGATTGAATAGGCCAGCCCTTGTAAGGTGCGTGAGGTTATTTATCATTTAATAGCTCTTTGAATCCCAATGGGAGCAAATCAAACACGTCTACTTAATGCGTTTTCATCCCTCTACAGGTTTGCCTTTTAATTAAGTCAGTCTCATGTAGCCTGCAGAGTAAAAACAGCAATGACTGAGGTACTCCAGTAGTTAGTATTCATCAGAATCACCCTGGTTTGCAATGGGCCATCTTGGTACTGGCGCCAGCAGGCATCCGACATAAGGAAATGCTCTTGAACAATTTACCATTAAGTTATGTTGATAACGAAAAACGAGCAGGAGTTCTCATGAGAGTTCCCTAAATGGGGAGCTACCTAAATGAGGATTTCATAAAGAATTCCCTAAATGACTATATAAACGTTCCTCAAACGAGGTCTGCGACACGTAGTAGTGTCGTTTAGGAATTTAAATATGTTTAAGGGATTCTGGACTCAGAAGAAGACAAGAGGGACTGGAATGGCCACTTCTGGCTTATTAGCCGTCATCAGCCAGCCAGGCAAAACCGTATGTCCGTAATGTTCTTATGTCTATAATGGGACGAGTGAGTATCGTTACCGGTTGCTGAGTGCCTATATATCATTTTTAATCTTCCCGATCAAAATCGACGAGACAACAATCTCGTAGCGCAATGGGTTAGAGCGTTGGACTTCTAACCAACAGGTTGTGGGTTCGGGCCTCGGATGGCACACCACTTGGAGTTGGGTATGACTGGCCGATGGCTAATGAGTCAGAAATGGACATCCCAGTCTCCCTTGTCTTTGCCGGCAATGTTAATCTGCCTATGATACTAGCCCATATGTGGCTGCTGGCTGGGCACGAGAGTGAACCTCAAGGCACCGCGGGATGATTGAATGCCCACACACTACAGTAGATCAACTATCTCATTAAAGCTAATGGTAAGAATCGATAACGGACGTAACGCCATACCCCGGGCCGTTCTCTCACTCCCGCGCACTGCAGTTTCAATCAGGCTTGTCATGTTCTCACTGTAATCTGCACTGGCTTGCTTGGTTAACTCCCTACCTTCCCACTAACCATGCGCACGGCCATATCAGGCCAATATTTTATTGCTTTGTCTACAAATAAAGTTTCATCCCTCTAGATCGACTTTTACTTGGATGGATTTCTTTGTCATTTTAGTAGGCAATGATCGTACGCAGTTAAATGACATGTCAATAAATTGCATGATATCATTGAATTCAACAATTTCTGCACCTTTGCGTTATTTATATATATATATATATATATATATATATTGAATAGCTGAGGTAGAGTGCATTCCGATATGATATAGCGAATAAGAAAGGCTCGTCGAAAATGGAGTTGTGTCCGTGAATTTAAGAGTTGGTCACACCGACTCGTCGTCAGACGAAATAAATAACGGAGAAAGTGAAATGGACAGATGAACAGTTTGTGCTACAGGAAAGACAAGGACAGGCAACCAACTGAGGTGAGTGGGATGGGTACATAATAAAGGTATGATTGGGGCTGTTTCGGGGGGCTGTTAGAGCTCCCTGTTTCGTAGGGGAAGGTGGGTGGCGAGTAAATGGGACTGCAGACGGTGAACTTACTGGTCGTCGATGCGGGGTGGGGACAGAGGTAATCGTGCCGATGTTGGTGTTGGTGTTGGGGGAGGGGGTAGAAGACAGTGAGATTCTTCATGGTCTAGAAAGTATCAGCGGCTGTTGTTAGATTGTGGGCGCAAGTCAGTTAGCCGTGCATGCAGGCCTTCGTAATGAGAGTCCAGATCGACATGGGAGTTGATGCTGATCGTGCTAGAGTGACCGGCCTTGAGGAATTCACCTGCCAGTTTGGTATTAGCCATTGCAACAACTTCAGTTCCGTCTAAATTGAAGCAATGGTCGAACCTAAGGACGTACGCAAAGATATAATACTAAGCAATGAATGCAACCATCCTACGGCCCATAAAAGAAGCTGCGTTCGAACCCTTTTCCACCGGGTCTTTCGCTACTGTAGTAGCGATGATCTACGCAAAAAAGAACTCACTTACTTGTATCTGTCATTCCAACTCAACAGATACACATTCAGTTTTTTCAAATGCTGCCTCAGACACCAGAGGCAACCACGAACCTTCGGCTCTAATGGAGAACCCGGACCACGTTAATTATCTTCCCTACCTTAAATGCAAGGCGTCTTCGAAGCGATCACCCGACACTTAAACCGGTTTGGTAACTCCATTGCGCACAAACTGGCATCATCCTTGCGTGCAACACTATACCGAATAAAAAACCATATACCCAAAGAGCAGCAAACTAATTTCATCTACCACGTTCCATGTGCTAACTGCTCTTGTACTTATATTGGTCATACTGGCGGACGACTTGGGACGCATATTTACAGAACATAAACAATCCATCTGTCGTCGCAAACCTTTGTCACTCATCTTTGCGCACGCCATTATATGAACATCCCGCTCACCCCAGTTGGTTGTCTGTCCTGTAGCACAAACTGGTGATCTGACCATCTCATTTTCCCCATTGTTCATTTCGTCTGACGACGTATCGGTGTGACAAACTTGAAAATTCACGAGTACGACTCCATTTTCCGATGAGCCTTTCTTCAATATATATACATATATGATAATAGTGTGGGGCTAACCGATCTGCTTAAGGAACATGTATATTCCGTTGTGCTCTGGAGCTCAGACTAGAGCTCTCGCAGGTGGTCACATAGTGATGTGTAGCATATTATGAAATGGAATCCCAGGTGTGCCACACTTGGGATTGGGTATGACTGGCTGATGACGGCTAATAAGCCAGAAATGGCCATTCCGGTCTCCCTTGTCTTTGTCGGTTCCATTTCATATATATATATATATATATATATATATATATATATATATATATATATATATATATATATATATATATATATATACTGCAATATTGGCATCCCAAGAAATATATTTAAATTAAGTGGAGTTCTTAGGGAAAAAATTACTTTATTGTGTGTCTTGCATAGAGGACTCACAGTTCTTTGTTAGTGGGTTGAGGAATCACATACAAAGAACTTTGAGTCCTGTATGAAAGACTCGCTTCAGTTCCTCGAGAGGAAGAAAGACTATTAAATTGCAAATGACGACATTATTGTGTCATTTGATGTTATTTCTATATTCAAGTCTATCTCTCTGGACTCTAGCGAGGACCTGTACTCCAGAACTCTTACAGGCCTACTCTACCGGTGTACCAGCGGAAGTTTTCCTGGAACTCCTCGATATTTGTCTTGAAACAAATTTTTTTCATTTGCTGAAAAGTATTATAGACAACTAAAAGGCACCCCTTTGGGTTCGCCAATATCCGGTCTTTTGGTGGAGGCTGTGATGCAGAAACTAGAGGCTACAGCTCTCCCCAAAATTAACCCGAGATTGTGGCTACGCTAAGTTGACCATACTTTTGTTATTGTCAAAAAGGTCAAATTGAAACACTCCACAATAACGTGAACTCCACATTCCCAGGAATTCAATTTACCCTCGAAAAAGAAGTTGATGAACGCTTACCTTTCTTAGATGTCAGCGTGCATAGGAAGACAGATAGGACGCTACATACCTCAGTCTATCTTAAAGATACATACTCCAAGGTCATTTTAAATTTTGGGAGTAACCACCCCATGTTTCACAAACGCAGCTCTCTTAACAGCTTGCTAAGCTGAGCAAGAACTTACTGTTCCGATAAACAAACATATCAAACAGAAATCAAATACCCTTTCAAATTATTTTCCCAGAATGGATATCCTCCTGACTTTTTTCCTTCGATGAATGCGACAACAACAGTTAAGAAAAAAAAGGTATTTCCAGAGCTACGACCTCCTAGGAATCAAAAACAATAAACTAGCGAACCCTCCCGTATGTAAAGAATTTATCTGAGCTTGTTGAAAGACAGCTCAAGAAACACCATATACAAATAGCACACAAACCTACAACAACTTTGCGCACCCAGCTTGTACACCCTATGGACAGGGTTGGCTATTTCAATAGAAAAGAAGTCGTCTTCAAAATACCGTGTACCAGCTGTGATGCAGTTTATTGTGGCCAAACCGGGAAATCTATTTTCACTCGTTTACATGAACATCAGTTAGCAGTGAGGATGCGAGACCCCATTATCTCAGGTAACCATGCAAACACAGGACACCTATTTGCATGGGAGGATACCCACATCGTTGGCACCTGCCCAACAAGGAAGGGCAGCGAATTCCTAGAAGCAATGTACTCAGACGAGACATGCATTAACAGGCATATTGCTTAAGATGCCAATTACAAATTTCTCAAAATCATGAGTCAGAAATGGACATCCCAGTCTCCCTTGTCTTTGCCGGCAATGTTAATCTGCCTATGATACCAGCCCATATGTGGCTAGTATAACTCTGAACGTCTATTGGCTTAAACTTTAGCCAACCATAGAATCTTTTATTAAGCATTATTTAAAGTTAACTGTTTTCTGTACATCTCTCATTTTTCTGACGACGAACTGAGGCACCAGATTTGAAATGTACACAATAAAGTTATTTCGTTCCCAAAGAACACAACTTAACTTTTGCGCCTGAGCGCAAGGCGTTTTTGTTTTTATGCTGAAATGTTCTCTAAACCGGGGAATCGCAATCAAAATATTAAGTCACCTAGCTGATCACAGGCTAGCTAAGAACATCAAATACTTTGTGAACGAATGAATTTAGTCTTCTTAGATACGAAAATAATGGATGTTTAGGGAATTTACGATTGTTTTGCATTTTATCAATTAACACTCACTTTCCACATTAAAAATACAGCGCCTTTCATTTAGATTGTTTTAGTATGACGCTTATGTTCAGCTTCTAAATTTGGTTCACCTGAACAAACTTCAACATTATTTGCATAACGCTAGAGATTATCAAGGTTGTGATACATATGCCAAGTTTCGCATTTTTTGATAAACTTTTATAACCAAGGAACCTGTGAAATTTAGCAACACGATTTATAGTATAATAGTTAACGGAAATGAATGAAAATGAAGAGGCATTTCAAGTGGCGTCATTTTCATGTACACATTTCGTAGAAGGTAGACATCGCAGTATCGTAATGAGCTATAATGTCAAAAACACACATTTTCATATCCGAATAACTAATTAAACGGACAGGTTAACTATGCTGTGATGCAAATGTTAGGGCTTTAGACTCAAAAACGCTCCATGAACCAAAAACATAGGATCAGGGACTCAGGTAAAGAAAACCTGGGTTTGAGTAAAAAAAGCTTATTATGATTTATAAACCCGAAATAGCCAGCTCAATATCCTTCATTTTCTCGGAAGTGCCTTTATTCTCGTTATTAGGAGTACATGAATTGTGCTCCTAAAAATATGGGAACAGTTTAGTTGTCATTGCTGAGGCTGTCTGTCATGTGCCCTGTGAGGCGGTTGCCACAGAGGTGGTGACTGACCAGTCCATTGGGTTACAGCGCTCTCACCTCCCTCACTTGCACGAGCAGGGCTTCAAGATAAAGTCCTAAAGACCGGAGGTGGGCTCGGTTGTAGTGGCTGAAAGGAATCAACGTCCAGTCTATCTTTACGACACTACCTGGCCTCCAAAATAACCCCAGGTTTTCACCCAGGTGCTTCTCAGATCTCGCATGCGCGTATGAGTTTCATCGAGTTTTACTTATGGAGTTCTGAGTATGACCGCTCACCGATCATTAACATTGAGCGTTCATCAACGAATGTCCATATTCCGTATCTAAACGGACGAGATATCGATCCCGTGGCTCAAAGGTTGGTGTTGAACGTTTTACCATCGGATCGCGAGTTCTAGTCTCAGGTGGGGCACCGCCTGGGGTTCAGTATGTCTGGGCTGATGACGGCTAATGAGCCAGAAATGACCATTCCAGTCCCCCTCGTCTTGGTCGGCATAGTAAATCTGTCTCTATGAAGGAGTTATTGAGTTTAGCACTCAGTTTACTAGTTGACCTATCAACAAAACAATATATAGGACCAACTGCGAGTTTTGAACTGGTTGGTTGGTTGGTTGGCAACCTTCCTTGTCAAGGCTTCTATTTACCGTGATTGATTTAAGCACTTCAAATTGCATATAGTGAAGAATATGCACTGCGTGCCGCGGAATCGCAGTCCTCGTGGTCAAAATCCATCTTATGCCCTTATCCAGGCACCAGTCCGCTTTCCCGAGCTGGCCATTTTTTAATAAGGGGTTTGTGGTGCAAGTAGTTAGCAAAGCTAAGTAGTTGGTCTACACAGGTCAATCCCGGCTTGGCTCCCAACACAAAACACTATGTTTCGACACAATGGGGTAGGCTGTTTCCATCTCTTTTGCAATAGAGTGCCATAGTGGCTACATGGTGAAAGAAATAAAGAATACGGTCCCCATTTCCGTGTTTGGTGACTTATACTTGCCTTAATAGGCTGATATGAGTTAGGTTAATGTGTAAATATTTGACTTTAGGTTGCCGTTGTAGAGTGGAAAATAGCATGGTGACGCATGCAACAATGCTGGCTCATAGGCAAAGGGAGTGTGTGTAGGTAGTGCGAGCAGCAGAGGAAAATCTGATGAGCGTATGATGATACCTCTGGCAGTGGTTTCAAGTGCTTAGCCACTTAGATATACATATGTATAAAAGAAAATATAAGTGACTGGATCCACCAGAGTTCCATATGGCTCTCCCCAATCTTCAGTATGCTGATTATTGTTAGCAAGACGCTAGCCTATATTAGGTAGCTCACTTCTCCTTGGATTTTCAAACATGTCTTTACCAGGACAAAGCTAAACATGTTCATGTCTTTAGATCGAAGGCCGTAGGTATAAGGGCTGACGTATGATGACACCTTTAGCAATTGGAGAGCCACAAAAATACCTGGATATAATTTCCAAAAGTTTAAATGAACATTTGCTTGTAGTTATATAATTTTGAATAGTATTTTGTACTTTTTACCATTTTCTGGTAATGGTCGTAGCCCCTTAATCTGAATCCAAACAAATGAATTTTTAAATACCGTCTTCTCAAGAAAATAAGCAAATGGGGAGCTAACAATTTCTCCGTGTAATCTACTTTTGAAGGGCTTGTGAATTCTTTTTTAAAGCAAACTAAATGTTTTTTGGATAACCATAAGAGTATTTTGGTTTATTTGCGGAAAATGAGCCTATTTCTAGCTGTTGCAGATATGTATAGCTTGCTCAAAAATAACAGGTTTCTCGGGATTCACACCCCAGGGATATTGATTAAACAATTACCCACTAAATGATAATAATTTTCTAAACTCCTTTAACATATGGATATTATTTAACCTGACAGCAACTGAACCACCATTTTGGTGACCGCATTTCATCATTCATTTATGATAACATAAAATCATTACTCCTAGTAGTATTTTCGGGGTTCAGTGCAAGATTGTGCTAAGGTATATTTTTCTTTTAAGTAAGGGCTGTTAAAAACAGTGTGTAAATCCTACCTTATGCTGAGGGGATAACCTTTCTTCAAATTTACCATTGACGTTTTTATGAACGTTACATTCGTGAATCAATGGCCATTGACAAGAGAACTTTCATGCGCCTTTTTCGTAGAACATACAAATACTCGCAGTCTAGGCAATTATCAATATCCGATCAAAAAATATCTATTTTCGGGATAAAATTACCTGCAGTTATGCACCACCCTTTAAAAACCTTCTCAATGAACGTGTTGGCCTGAACATTTTCGTTTATTTCAACAACCATGAGCTTATCTCTAATTGAATGTCACCTTAAATATTGATGTCAGTTTGGTCTATGCTTTACAAACAAGTACAAACTATTATGATAAATTACAAAAAAACTTCTCTCCTCAGGGTAACTTTGTTGATTTTCAGTCCGAAAATGGAGGGAAATGCTCGGCAGTCGGCTTCTTACGTTCTTTGCCTCTGCCGTTTGTCGACCAGCGCTGCCTGCAAATGTCATAAACCTCGACCAATCAACTGGCAGAGAGCACTGATTGGTAGAATGATGCAGATCCAACAGGCACGGTTTGTGATTTTTCTACAACTTATTTGACTTGCGTTCTTCCTATAAGATAAGTCGTTTATCCGAAATGACGCTTGTTCATCAGGAACTTGCAAGTTATTTGGATTTTCGTCATTTT
This sequence comes from Schistocephalus solidus, assembly GCA_017591395.1. Lineage (NCBI taxonomy): Eukaryota > Metazoa > Platyhelminthes > Cestoda > Diphyllobothriidea > Diphyllobothriidae > Schistocephalus > Schistocephalus solidus. Next base: position 156,797 of record WEDG01007055.1, read on the forward strand.
CGAATAACTGTATGAACTGAACGTATGGCCCGCAATTAAAAAGAACAGCATGCCCCAAAGAAAGGGTCTTTTAGCCCCACAGAACACCTTTCTTGATACAATCGCCACGCGCTTTGACGGAACTCGTAAGTTGTTTCCATATTTTTAGTTAATTTAAGAAATTTTCCGTCTATCTCTACAAGCCAAAGATTTACATTTTTTGAAATACGTACATGTGCAACATGCTGTGACAGTTTCAGTTACGCAGGTGCTTACTTTTTTAATTATTATTTTATCACTTTTAGCTATTTTGTGCTCTTGAATTTGCTTGTCAAGCATTTGCCATTAACCTATTTCATTTATTGATGATATATGAAAATTGCTATTGTAAGCGATTGTGCAACACTTAGGAATTGCTTGTGACTGATAAGCACATATATTTCCACTTGCGTCGATTGCAATGTATTAGACAAATAGGTCGATGAATGTAGAACTAATGTACTTCAGATAAAAAGGAGTTCAATAATTCCGAACTGACTAGTGGTTGTCATTTTACCAATGTTTTTATATGTAATCAGAATATTCACAAACACGATTGATAAGGTTACAATTTCAGTGATATTTTCAGGTTCAATTTACCTTTTATATATTTGATCCAATTTAACCAAAAGTCTTCCGATAACCTTTGTGATGTATGAAACAAATTAATTTGGTATGGAAAGGCACGTAAGGATTTAATCTTATAACATTTAACACCAAAGCTCATTATTAAAAAGCTTCCTAATGCTTGGACAACTCAAAATAGTCTAAAACTTGGAAGAGTAGATATTCTTACCATCATGTTCGTGTAAATAAATCAAAAATTTCTAACGATTGCAAAGATAAAGATGAACTGGTGAAGCTAGAGTGTGCTGAATTATTCGAGTGTTTTATTTACCCTGCCAAATGGAAAACTTTATTAATTGCAGCAAGAAATTCCTATGCTTAGTGGCATATCAATCGCATTTCATGACAAATGGGAAACTGGAATGCATCACTGGTTTCGGAAAAAGCATACCAGGAGGAACTTAGAGCATACAAAATGAAAGTGGAACACTGAAGGTCACCGATTGGTGTATTTAATGCATGTAATAAGTTGAACAAGAGGGTTTTAAGCAGAGTGACTGCTGGCAATTTAACTTTATGTGTACCTACTAAAAATTCGATTTTATGTTCATTATTTAAGTGTTTGTCTCAGGTGCGCCCCACATGTTAGCAATTATTGAATGTGCGTATGGATTTCGTAAACAAAGTGTAGAATCCTTTCGGTCGGAAACAAATATCATAAAAAATATTCTCAATCGTGACTTAAGTAAAGACGGGTAATCTATTTGTCTCAATTGTAGTTACGTTATATATATGAAGATTTCGCATAAATGTTTAATCACATTTAATGCCAACTGAGAAAATAGTTAAAAATATTTCACACCAAATATGATTAAGCTCTTACTTAAGTTAGCACCAAAATGACAAATTGGAATTTTAAAAGGACATTATAGTTTATTTGTTATAAACATATTCAGGATATGTCACCTTTAATACAACGGTTGCAGGGATCAATAATAATCTTGGCACAAAACATCACACACACTGTATATTTCTATAAAATATTTATAAAACTTAAAGTTTAATTAAAGATACCAGTTTTAAAGGGAACATTTGCTTGAAAAGGAACAATTACGAATAGTGATCTTATGGCAAACATTCTGACAACTAAGGAAATTTCAATTAATTGTGAGTTCTGCTAAGCTAACTGACACAAATAAACTGTAGATTTCACTCACTGAATTTGGTCATCCAGGGAAGAAAGCTTTTTGTTTACTTTCTAATCGCAACTATTCTGTTTTCTCGCAGGCATGCACGAATGCTAATCCGATAATCGCGATGTGCTCATTCAACCAAAAACGTTCGTACAGGCAATAAATCAACTGTCAAATAAATGTTTATATATCAGCCTTTGTTTAAGAATTAAAGATTTATTTTGCAGATTTCTAAATTTTTAGGCCGAAATGTCCAATAGTTCTTTCGTAAAAGAATTATAATAAAGAAAATCACAACAAAAAACCATTAATCATTGACTTACTCTGCCTGAAAACAACTCAGTTCAAGACAGAGGTTTAAATTCTGTTTTAAGCGCAAGCAACTTTGCCTCGAACCAAAAGTAATAACGCTTTTTAGACATGCTAAATATGACCGCTTCGATTATCATTAAAATTGAATGTCAAACAGATTGGTGGCAGCGAGACGTGTGGTTAACGATGTCTGAAAGCATGCACAGCATTTTGTGCAAGTAAATTGATTGCAATTACGTAATAGTTATTAAACATAAAAGTTTCCTGATTATTAACGGCTTTTTCATTCATTACCATGATTACAATTGTAGTAATGAGAGAAAATTAAAACATTACACCTTAATCAGAACAGTTCCTCTGCGTAGCACTCACTTTTCGGAAAAACATATTATGACTTCTGACAATGAATTTAACCTCTTCAGCACTAGTGCACGTATTAAGATAATTACTTGTATTGACGTTCAGCACATATTATTCAGTGGCAGTGTTTGAACTAGGTCACGTGAATTTATAGAGAAAGGGAAAGCCAGCTATGGGGTCAGGAACGATCCAGATACCATTGCTAGCAAATATTTAGTGTGCAGAATGATAGCAAATTAATTATTTCATTGCGCTTGGTATTTTTTATCCCTGATTACCTTTAAACTGAGAAGAGGAAAAAGACGGGTTATTTTTTTGTTAGGCCACCACATAGATAGAAGGAAAACGCCTGCTAGTATCAAGGTTTCACTTTTACACATCTGGTTTAAACTCAAGTTGAATAGGCAGACGTAACCATACTAACAAGAGAAACTAATTTGCAAGATGTATATTCTTCATATACCGATAGGCACAAAAATGAATGTAAAGTTAGTGAACCAGCAAACAAAGAATATTTAGTTCTGACTGGCCAGGTATCAAAAATGCCCATGAATGATTTTAAAGCACTTAATTTTAGCTCTAACGCCACTACCCTGCACCGATGTTACAGAACATGGAGCACCACACTAAAGCTCCGTAGCATATTCAACCCTATTTTGTTTAAAAAAACTGAATTCTTCATGTTGAATGCGGTACGAATACAACCAGATATTAATGAATTTTACATGGGTTTTGCAATTGCCGAACTTTGGCTAAATGAATTCCTCATCCGAAAAGTTTAGCCTAAAGTAGCATGCTTCATCATTTAGTTAGTAGTTGTTACCGAGTTTTTGTTCGTGGAATCTGTCTCCCGTTCTTCTATTCATTTGTTAATAAATAAGTCTGAATCACGTTTAAACTATATTCTTGTATCTGCTGGTAGCGCAAACTACGTTTTTGCACATATAATATACATGAGGATGAAAATTAAGTAAAATCAATACATTTGGTTGCAACAGTAATCAAAAACTTTATTTATTGGAAGTAAAAATCAGATTTTAATACACTTTTCAAATCCTTTCTTTTGAATAGATGCTAACTCAAGTGAAATAAATTGATTGAATTTTGTGCGGTGTGTTTATTTTCAAAGCTGATTTCTTAAATGATATCTAAAGTTACTTTTTTAAATTGCACCTAATATACGTGGTCTAATTGTCTACAACATCCAAATATAAAACAAAATACATCCAAATGTAAAAAGTATAAAAGTAAAATAATATTTTTTTACACGAAACAGTAATCAACAATAACCATTTGGTCTATAATGATGTAAGAACCTCAGATAAACGTCACACCATATACACCTTTTTATATAAACGCACCTCTAGGAAAAGTACTCGGTTTCAACAGCTGCAAGGCATCCGTCGAAATAATTAAGAAGGTGCCATAAAATAACTTGATTTAAATATAAGAGTCCATACTGGTGATCATTGAATGTCACTAAATGTTCATTCGCAAGGAGAACCACATGAAATTCTTCTCCAGCCACTTGGCAAATGCAAGCATTAATCATACCTTTGACACACATGTATGCTAACGTGGTGCGACATATTCCATTGAGTATCCAGGCCTTCATATTTTCTTGGGAAATCCACAAATTCTGCTTATCTTATGCCCATCATATAAAACGATACAACCTGTTTATAATATGCAAAAGCCGTTAATGTCTCATTAGTTAAGCTTCCAACTGCGGGAAATGGCTAGAATGTTTCCAGGCTTATTTTGTATGATCAAATATCTGTTGACATCTTTGTTTAACTGGTAGAGTTTTCTTTGCAAAGAGGAGAAGACATTGATTTAACTTTAAAAATTACGATTGTGGACAAAAGCCTACTTGGCTGACACTGTAGTTGGTCATTTATAAACACTTAAAATTGTTTCCGAAAATAAACTACCAGTTTAAACTTTCAAGTAAAATGGCACTATATGCTAATTGAATATCGTTGAATCATATTCAAATTTTCAAAGATCCCGCAAATTTATTAAAACTGTAAAAACGTTGGGTTTGTAATTTTAATCGACATGGGAAGAAGGAAGACGATCAAGCAACAACTTTAACGCTATTCTTTCTTAATTCTCTTGCACCAGTATTAAGTGCTAAGAACAGCACATTAAATGCCAGAAGGTCATGTTTATTTTAATCACTGCGAAGGAACCTGCTTCAACGCATTTTGTATTCACCAATTTAATATTAAACGCTTTTTTTTCTTTCCCACAATTTTAGATAGTAATTTCGTGTTGGGAAACGCTCAAGTCAAAGAATTTCCCATAGTCTACTGCTCCGATGGATTTGTTGAACTAACAGGTTTCAATCGGTCACAGATAATGTCCCGTTCTTGCAACTGTTCCTTCATCTGGGGCACAAAAACTGCAGAATCTGCCAAGGAGAAAATCTGGTCTGCCCTCAATGGTCATACAGAACTGAAAATAGAAGTGACGTTTCCACAAAAAGAACGGTAAGCACAATTGCACTTTGTTTATCAGTGGTTTAGTTTATGTGACAGTTGGTTTTCTTTCGTAGGCACTCTATGTCAGGCAGTCATATGGGTATTTTGTCTCCGATATACCTCACGCCATGCACACGCCACTGACTAGTTTTCGTTGTTTAATTTAGGCTATATTTAAAGCTTTTTTTCACACAGATTTCCTAAAAGCACAAAGGTGATATTGAATTTCTTCAACTTCATTCTTTGGCTCAACATAAATAATAAAGCAGCTAGGCGTCATCCATTTATTCAGACATTACTTGTTGCTCCCTTAAGATATTATGTCTGGTACGAGTTTAAATGCTCTTTGAAAACTTGCTTTGGCATTTCATTTTGGTGTGTACAGTTAAAAACCTCAGTTCATTCAAATATGCTATTTAAATGTTACCAAACGCATTTTATTTCGGTAACGTAGACTTTTACTCCATTGTCAAAAAGCTGTAATATTTCTACCAATTCTAAATTTGAAATTTGTGTACGGTTCAGTACAAACAGCAATTCACTATGTTAAGCTTTTAAATTACCGTTATAAAATAGGAAAGACTTGTATTTCATTCTTTCTTAAGTTAGGCCATTCAACAGACAGACTCAAATGGTGCATCTACTGGAAGAATGGAGGATTAAAAAAGTGTCATTAACATGTACACCGACCGTGGCAAATGGATTCATTGGCCTCCAGTTGTGTTGTAGTTTCACAGTTTGCAATCGTATCCAGATGTGTGATTTTGAGCCATTATAGTCGTATGCAGAATAATGTAGTTTGATTATGAAGCTATTTCGTTAATTTCACTTATAAACCGTATAAAATATTAGGTCCCGTGGCAAAAAAAGTATTTATATAAATACCGAGCTGTGAAAGTACTGCTGCTTAAAAATTGTTTCCAAATACAGTTATGTTACTAAAAGCTCTTACTATTATAGGTTTGGGATTTTTCTGTTTACTGGATATCGTGCCAATCAAAAATGAAAAGGGTCAAGTTGTTCTGTTTCTCGTGTCTCACAAGGACCTTACGCAGGAAAAAAAGAGTAAGCACAGCAAAACTTAACAACATCTCTGTTAAAAATAGCTTACTTAATATTTCGTTCAGTTTTTCAACGACTTTATTCGCAAACTCAACGTGAGATTTACGTTTTTATACTTATGCAACTGCGGTTTTCGTAAAGCTTCCAAAATAGATTAATTGTCAGATATTTCTCTTAAGCAATACTCTTGGCTCTGAGGCGTCCGTAGGCGACCATATATTAATCCGTTAAAATTGTGAAAAATTGATTATTACCTTAAATGAAAAACCAATATTTTCACTTTATAATAAGGGAAAATATTTTATTTCGAAGTATTACAAATATGTGCTTAGTGAAAATGACAGGAATGCTATTGGTAGATGAACTTTGCCAAACAGTAAGGGAGGTCGGAATGACCATTGCTGGTTCATTAGCCATTATCAGCCAGTTATACCCAACTCCAGGTCCTGCAGCACCCGAGGCTCATTGTCTTGCCGGTTTAGATCATAATTATTTATATTTGTTGATGAACGCTTACTGGCCGCTTACAAAAATCACTCGTCTCATTAGAGTGTTGGTCTTGTGCTCAACGGGTCACGGGTTAAAACCTCAGGTCGGCACCACACAATCATACGCATCCCCAAATTGCTGTGCAACAAATTTTCGTTTTCAATTTTAACAATCCTGTATTCCTATATTCTTTCTGCATTTTTCACAAATCTGGATTAAATTAAAAGCTGCTTCTTGTAAACGATTGAGGTTGGGACGTATTTTTGGACAGGACTTGTAATTAGTCACAATTCACACTTAATATTATTGTGCTTAATCGCAGAAATCCTACTTTAAGGATATTTCACCACAAACTGCCCACTTTTTGATCTCCGCAAATAATTAATTATTTATGGATTGGCAAATTTTAAACCGTGTATATTTAGCAAAACGTTTGAGTAGAACACTGATGCAATTTTCTGAGCTCATCCAGCACGTAATAGATTGCTTCATGTATCAGATAAAAACGATACAAATACAATCGAAGTACTTAAGGCATGTAGAATATTTGCACTTCTGTGCAATTAAACCTAGTAACAATAGCAAAAATAAAATTTTCTAAAAATAAATACCTGTACATATTGCCAATCAGCATAATGTTTGAGGTGAGCATTTAGCGAAGAAGGAACTACAGACAGAAAAGGGGTAAAAAGCTCAAAAAAGAAGGTATTGGTCCAACGTAAACCTCACGTAAATCAACGTGCAAATGCAATACACATTGATCCAAAATCTTTCCAACAAACCATACAAAAAAAACTATATTTATCGCCCCCTAGATAAGAAGAATAAAACTTCATAGAAAGCATATTCACATTTTGTGTATGATCATTCGAAAGCAGGAAATTAATTCGTAAAACGTCCAAGATTTCTAACATAAACAAGATGATAAACGAAAAATATCACTGAGCAATAGAACTGAGATACGAAAGAATATTTGTGGATAGAGAATCAAAAGAAAATTCCCGCAAGACAGTGCACATAAAAGTAAACACAAGATAAGAAAAAATATAAAAAGTAAAAAACACTGCATGGATTGAGATGAAGAAGATGCAATCAGTGACTGACATTGCAACATGAAATAATTTTTGCATTGTTTATTAAAACTATTATAATAATAAACCTGGAAGAAGGCACGGAACCCATAAAATGCAGACATTCAGAATGCATATGCTCTTTAATGACACGCCCATGGCAATTAGCGTTTAGCCCATCAAACGCATACTGACTGACCTAGAGCAAAGATCGATGGACTGTTCTCATCTGAGTAAGAAACTGCTCTAATTGTATCAGTGGTGTCAGTAACGTAAGTGATAATCACTCGGTCATTTGGCTCATAAATTTTATTGTTCAAAACCTTTCTCTCACATACGGCAATAGCAGGAAATAGTACTAGGTTCCTAAACAATCACCGTATGAAAAGAAAATAAGATGCCGCTATGGTTGTGTATGAACTGCTGGCCGGAGACACATGATGCAAATCTCTCGCAACTCACGTGGTTGCTACCCCAGGTTGAAATTTGGTCTTTCATCGGTATTTTACATATGGCTGGACGTTGGCCCATTAGCCATGATGTGATGTTCTATGTTGGCCATCAGTTGACGAACCACTAAGCAAATACAATTAAAGAGAACGTTCCTTGTTCAAAAACTACAGATTTTCATAAAATAAATGCAAACTTTTAAATGCCCTTTGAATAATATTCATTTTGTGTTCATCTTCGCGTCTTTCGGCATCAGTGACACAACTGACCGTTTGTAATTAATGGGATTCATGTTGGCTTTTTTCCGCTTTCTAGGAGCTGCGAAGATATATTTACAAAGTAACCTAGAGCAAACGCACACCCGAACCTTTCAAGAAGTGAACATATTCCTCAGAACGTAGAATCAACCATAAATCCCCATAGGCAGGTAAATAATGCATGAAAGGACAGTGCATTACTGAACGTTCCAAGTGAACTTAAGGCTAAATCTATTTTACCTGCTTTTGTCCAGGAAGCCTCTAAAAATTTGGCTCATCCTAATCATTACTTTCTTACTTTACATGGTTTGGCACGCAAATCTTAAGAAATATTCTTCCGAGAGGAGGCAAGTGTGAACCCTTACTTTTTAAGCAAACATTCAGTAATGAGTGAACTTTAACATCTTTAATAGGCTTAACAAATTCGATTTGATCCATCATAACTTATATTGACAATACAAAATCCATTTAAAGGTAAACAGAGTGTTACAAACACATAAGCCAAACTGCTAATAAGCTTTTCTGCAACAGTAAGGCACACTTTCACTGAAAACAACACAACATTACCCCTATTACGCATTTACTATCTTCCTTAAGCTAAAGTTATATGCGCCATAATTCCTGCATATTCAGATATGATTGATTGGGGAGCACCCACAGAAAAGACTTTAAAGCTTTCAACAATACATTGCGATTGAAATCAGGGCTAAAGACTGGTGACTCCATATTTACTTCAGATAAATCGTGTTAAACAGATATTGTGTTTTCGAAAAATAACCGACATATATTATATTTTTAAAGAAAAAAAACAAACAGGTCAGTAATATATTATCAAACCAATAAGAACCACATGTAATTGTTGAGCATTAAATGAATACAAGAACTTGAGGAATATTAGCATATATAAGAATAAAACCTACATAAACATTAACGAGTTATTCGATTTTCAAGAAGGTTTGAAAAGTTCATTAACCAGACGACACCACTGTGGAAGAGAGAGTAATAAAATAGAAGAAACTAAACGCAAAAAACACACAGAACGCAAATTAAAAAGACACAAGGCAACAACCGGTTCTTTTAATAGAGTTTTCTTGCATAACCTAAAACGTTCGATAGATTATACGCAAGAATTCAAATAATGCACGCATTATATTACCAAACATTAAAATTTTCTACAAATTGGTATTTTCATCCATTCGCTTGCAGTTGGAATTTTGTAAAATAGCCTTAAACCTTCCTAGGATACGACTGGCACCTACGTCCTTACTGTTATAACGAACTTTGAATAAGCATGCAGTGACCTGTGAGTCTAGTGAACAAAGAAGTGAATGTTTGTTACTTCTATGGTGCATAAGATTTGTATGTAAAAATATTCCTCTCCAAAAACAATTGATGTTTGTTTATTCTTTAAAACGTAGTCTTCTTACACTTGGCTGCATGTGCTTCTAAGGACACACCCGTACACTTTTTTTCGGAAAATATTCTCATTACATTAACAATGGGCAAACGAATGCGAAACTGCATTGACCCTAAATTCAATTGCGTTTCTCGCGCAGGATTACTTCTAAACCTTCATCGCACATCCGTGCTCAATTCAAAAATAGCCGGATGCCTCAGGGTGGAACACAATACCGTCTTTCACAAGTAATAAGTGTTACGGATAATATGACATTTGCCCCTCTCACTCCGTTGAGACTCAAAACCGCATTACGGAATTTGGTTTAAAGAGTAAGAGACTGAGTTGTGTGTGGCACATTTGAAAAGCTGTTTGCCTTTGTAATTCACCGCACCCATTTCCCTCTCCATTCGTCCATACCATATCTTTTAAACGAAAGAGGGTGGGCGTGGAAAGGTAAAGTGAGCCATTTGCTTCACTACAGGCAAATGCACACACAAGTCACCACACTACTTCTCCTCGCAAATGACGCAAAGTTTTTCCCTCGTGATAGATGAACTAGACTACATAGGGTATGGTTGTTTTAACTTATTACTACCCTGCAGTATTATTACTACGCAGTATTATGTAAATGCTTTTTTTAAAAAAATATGTCCTTTAAACGGTTAAATCAACCGATCTGAGCATAATTTGATGTTTGGCAAACCCGCACTGTTTTTGAACGCAGGATTGGTAAAATGAGAAATCCGCAATTCTTTAGATTGAGGGGCTTAGCCTAAATGGGTTGTATAGATGCATGAGCAATTTCATAGTCATAAATTTTATCGACTGCAATGTTAAAGCTTCCAGATGTAAAAGCATTTTCGGGAAATTTGCTATACTTCAATTACATTTATTCATAATATTCAGTTTCATAAAAGCCATATTCATGACTTGCAATTTTCTAACATATTTTTAAGCGTAAAGAATATGTATCGGTTTAACAAGCGTACAAATGTTTTTAAGGATGCTCTCCATAAAAATTGCAGAAACTTCATCCCTCCTTACATTTAGTGTTAACATTAAACAAATAGCTTTCTTAAGACATATCTAGCTTTCCCACCTTTCAGGACCAAAATTACCAAAAAACTAAAAAAGCAAATTAAATATCTTGAGCATTTACAGTGATTGTTTTCTTTGACGCAAAGTCCAAAAAACTAAAACGCAAAGTGGAAATCGATGTGTATATTTTGATGGCAATGCCACTAAAAGTATCATTTACCTGGGAATATTTCCACTCGATGCATGCCTCTTTGCGATAAGCTAGTTGCGGCAAAATAAATTCTTTCACTCAAAGCTCTGGACACCTGCTGCTATGCAGTAATTTTCCCAGAAGAAGTTTCATAAATAGGTCACTTCCACAAACTTTATTCTTTAATTCCCGAGTAGGACATTAAGTCTAGCAGTGCACGTGTATCATTTTTGACAGAAAGTATGTAAAATGTATGCAACATTTGAAACTGGCTGTTTTATGTCATAAATACGGAAGATATTATAGTTGGCTTCATTGAATAATTTCAATTTCGTGAATTTTAAATGCATTCTGGTGAGATTTTAATTATTTAGTCTGAGTTTTTTGTGGCAACGCGTCAGTGTGAATTTCAAATTGGCTTATATGCACTAGGTGTTAGGCCAACTTACGTTAAAAGTTAATCTTAAGGAGGAATTAATAAATTAGAAGATCAACTGGCATCTTAATAACAAAAAAGATTTTTCGATTAAATGTCTGTCAGCCCAACTACTGTTTGCATACAAATATTAGGTTATCTGTAATTTTTTATCCTGAAAAGTGAGAAAATAAACATGTCTTAAGAAAGCGATTGGCTTAATGTACACATATAATGTAAGGAGGGATGAAGTTTCTGCAATTTTTATGGAGAGCATCCTTAAAAACATTTGTACGCTTGTTAAACCGATACATATTCTTTACGCTTAAAAATATGTTAGAAAATTGCAAGTCATGAATATGGCTTTTATGAAACTGAATATTATGAATAAATGTAATTGAAGTATAGCAAAATTCCCGAAAATACTTTCACATTTGGAAGCTTTAACATTGCAGTCGATAAAATTTATGACTATGAAATTGCTCATGCATCTATACAACCCATTTAGGCTAAGCCCCTCAATCTAAAGAACTGGCGGATTTCTTATTTACCAATCCTGTGTTCAAAAACAGTGCGGGTTTGCCAAACATCAAATTATGCTCAGATCGGTTGATTTAACCGTTTTAAAGGACATATTTTTAAAAAGCATTTACATAATACTGCAGTAATAATACTGCAGGGTAGTAATAAGTTAAAACAACCATACCCTATGTAGTCTAGTTCATCTATCACGAGAGCTTTGCGTCACTTGCGAGGAGAAGTAGTGTGGTGACGATGTGTGTTACTTTGCCTGTAGTGAAGCAAATGGCTCACTTTACCTTTCCACGCCCACCCTCGTTTAAAAGATATGGTATGGACGAATGGAGTAGGTGCGGTGAATTACAAAGGCAAACAGCTTTTCACATGTGCCACACACCAGTCTCTTACTCTCTAAACCAGTAATGCAGTTTTGAGTCTCCAACGGAGTGAGAGGGGCAAATTTCATATTATCCGTAACACTTATTACTTGTGAAAGACGGTATGGTGTTCCATCCTGAGGCATCCGGCTATTTTTGAATTGAGCACGGATGTGCGATGAAGGTTTAGAAGTAATCCTGCGCGAGAAACGCAATTGAATTTAGGGTCAATGCAGTTTCGCATTCGTTTGCCCATTGTTAATGTAATGAGAATATTTCCCGAAAAAAAGTGTACGGGTGTGTCCTTAGAAGCACATGCAGCCAAGTGTAAGAAGACTACGTTTTAAAGAATAAACAAACATCAATTGTTTTTGGAGAGGAATATTTTTACATACAAATCTTATGCACCATAGAAGTAACAAACATTTCACTTCTTTGTTCACTAGACTCACAGGTCACTGCATGCTTATTCAAAGTTCGTTATAACAGTAAGTACGTAGTTGTTAGTCGTATCCTAGGAAGGTTTATGCTATTTTACAAAATTCAAACTGCAAGCGAATGGATGAAAATACCAATTTGTGGAAAATGTTTAATGTTTGGTAATATAATGTGTGCATTATTTGAATTCTTGAGGATATAACGCTCACAGGTTTGAGGTTATGTGCGAAAATGGTAGCTACATAACCGGGTGTTACCTTGTTTCTTTTGAAAGAAGAGTTAATTTGCATTAGGCATGTGCTTAAGAATTTTGTTGTTTGCGTTCAGTTTCTTCTTTTTTGTTACCGGTTTTTCTAGAAACTGGTATTTTCTTATTTTCTTCATGTGATTCGAAAAAAATGGTAGTGAAAAACCAACTCTTTTTTGTTTCATGTAAAACCTCAGTTTTCGCAGGAATAGCAGCATTTTTTGGGACCTCGCAAATAAATGCGCAGTTCGAGTCCAACGTTTGCTTGATGAATCTATGGACTTCGTAATAGAGGAAGTTGGTAAAGTTGACTATGTCATCGTCTCTTTATTCAACAATCTTCGCTTCTTGGCTCTTTTTTCATTAGCTATCTCGTAACAGCTCAAGTTAAGTTTTTGTATCTACCTAAGCTCCCCTTTCAGCACACAATGACTTGTTAGGTTTTCTTTGTTCATGATGTTTATTGTACGTAATCCGTAGGAACTATCACTTATCTCCTCTCAGATAGATATTATTTTCGATTTACAGGTCAATCTAGGTAAAGCTGCGTGGGTTGGATTATGAGGAACTAAATGTTTAGAGGCCTACCAGAAACCACCCTACAAATTAAATTGTCATTTTTTGCCTGAAACAATTAGAAATACACTGTCTTTTCGTGTACTATTTACACGCGTAGAAAATGCCCAGTTTAAGTGTTCAGATGTTAGGGCGACAGCTTGAGTTTGGAAATATCGGTATCAGGGTTTTTCGGCTAACAAACCGTCAAAAAAGTTAAAGCCCTAGCTTTATATATTCAGTCCCATGACTTCCTTTTGACCAAGATATTAATTATTAAGCCAAAATGGCACTTGAGAAGACTTCTTGCTCTTGAGATCTCACCTTCGTCTTCTTTATCAAAGTGCTTGCTTTTTGTCCTACGTAGTTTGTGCGTCATATTTTTTCCACATATGTTATTCTTAAAAGTTTACCTCGAAATTTATTTCTCGTATAGTTTCCATTATTTAAATTAGTACCTGCATCTTGCTTGGTTTTTGTAGCCACTTTTGACCACTTAAACGTTTGTTTTGAAAAAACATGTCGTTATTAATTTTTTTCGTTGGTGATATATTCCGTCGTTAAAATATAAATTTTGATCTACAACAATATTTTAGATTATCATTGAATATGTATATCTGCTGTTGGTCAATCTCTTTTATCTTCTTATTAAATTGTTTAGATTTATTTCAGAAAATTCTTTGATTTTCTTCCGCATATAGGGCATTTTGAAAATGCAAAACGATATTGTTTATTTCCAGATATATTTCTTCCTGGTATGTAGTTCAGGCCTATTCTCGGTTTCAAAAACCCTTTGGTGATAAGTTATGAAAACTGGTTTGTTAAAAATCATTTAAGATGGAAAGGTAAGGTGAGAGTTTATAGTTGTTGTTAATAATGTAAAAATGCTACTGAAGGCTAAGATCGCTTAACTACTCAGTTGTGTTAAGATGAAACAGATGCATTACAAATTTATTTTCTAATTGTTTATGCTTGTAAAAGATACAGCTTATTTCAATGAGGCTCGAAAATACAGATATCCTCGTGCCAAATTCCAGGGAAACCGTTGTAACCTTTATTGTTAAGGCATCACATACGGTTGTATTTATGTTTTTCTTAGTGTTTGTAAACCAAATATTCTCGCTGAAGGATGATATTTGGCAACAGTGACAAAGTTTTTGTTCAACTTACCCTCCTTGGGGACTGTCGTTGTTAAGATTTATTGAGTTGCTTGTCACACTACCTCTTCTCCATCCTCAGAGCTCACATCCGAGAGGGAATTTAGTTCGTCTCACTACATACCTTTCAGAAAATATAAGTTTCCAATTTTCGGTTTTCTGATGGACATTTACGGTCTTCATTCACGGTCGGGTGTTTGATGCATTTGCTTGAACAATTCTTGCATATCTTGTGCAAGAACTGCTTATGCGACGCCAAGCAGTCAACAAATGCTTATTACACCTCCTAATTAACACAACGGTTAGGTATGCGTCCAATACTGGAGCGGTGGCAATAAGCATGAGGAAGGTTACACGACAAAAATAGGGATAATGCTTTGACAAGAAAATGTACTTTATTTTCCCAGAAAAATTGTCAAGTGAGCAAATTTGTGCGTGAAATTACACCGTTATACACTCCTACATATCTTAACGCAAACTAACCCCTATTCTAACCCTAACCTAATTCCTATCGATTGTGTTATTTAGAGTGATCAAACATTGCCGGTTTATGAGGAAGCACAAGCAGATATTGCCTCTGTTTGTTATTGTACTCACATTGAATATGTTTGCAATTAATATTCTTAAGCATTACTAAAAGCATCTGTAATACGTGTTTATTAAAATGAACAAGTTAGCAAGCTATGCAAAAATATTTTTCCTGCTATCGTTTAAATTTTTTATAATATGTTTCAAGCTTCCAATAATGAAATCTACTTACTGATTTAATATTCAATACTGCAGACTTCACTTACCAAAATTAAATCTGGATAAGCAAATATCTGTGAGTGTTGCGAAGGCCTCAGATATCACATTCACTGTGCTATTATTCAAATAAATATGCACATCTTACTTTATAAAGCGTTATTTTCCGGGAAAAACGGACATAATAGCAAGGTGACCGTTTATAACACCCACACAGGACAAGGCAGTTAAGGAGAGTTTACAGAAAAGCAGGAATACCCAGATAAATTGCTTTGGTATTTTCGGTGGCAAGTTCAGATTTTCGACATTTAAAAACCTTAATCATATATTTAGTTAGTTAACAAAAGGGTAAGGCAAAAACGTATGTGCTCGGAATAATTTCATAGCAGATAAACAATGCATGGTCTTCAGAAATACGAAAAATATTTAACCAGGTTTTCCGTCTTTTTCAGAGGAAGTCAATTGCACGGCATTCAAATTCATGGAATTTTCAGAAGGCGTGGTTTTTAGTTTAAGCTATTTATTTAGCTATTTATTTATCCCAATCATGCGTTAGTATCGTCTTAAAACATATGTTTCTTTGGATAGGGGTAACGGTCGATTGTTTTTTCTTACAGTATACAAGCAGTTCTGACTGGTGAGCTAGCCGACAGCACCTAATGCCAAATTAGTTTTGCTCCATGGCTGAAAATTGGCGCAAATCCTTTTGCATCCTCAGCCGAAAATAAGAACACGAGTTTTGCATCTTCATAAGTAATTTCACCTGACCCCCCAGTTTGTCTTAAAACTAGGGGATTCGGAGCTGGACCAGCTATTCAGGCAGACATTCAATTTCAGGAAAATATATTTAGTTCCGTCTAACGTAATATGGCCGAATTTGAGAAATTTCCTTTCGGACACTTTGGTTTTGCGTTAAGCATAAGATTTCCATTTCGATATGTTGCCCTTTCATGCAATAAGTATTGTAAAAACACCTTCGAATTTTGTCATTTTCCTTAGTTAACCATTAGGAGTTTTATTTCCTTGTATGCAATAGGTCATATGTGGAAATACCTATTGCAAGCATCCAATCTTTTTTTGCAAGCTGAAAATTTTTAAGATTTTATTAAAATATTTTAAATAGTTAAAAGTAACGAAAAGGCTTACACGATTTAATTTTGCTCCACCTTTATACATCGAAGGCTCTATGGCACCTTAGTCCGATTTTTTGATTTGTTTGCAATTTCAATGGCTATATGGAGGAGTGTTCGTTTGTTTTTCGTTCCAGGAAGATCAGAGCATTTCAGTTTTAATGAAGCCTGAAGTTTGTCATTGAACCTAGCGAAAAATACAGTAACCTTTGCGATAATGGTGCAAACTTAAATTACGGAGAAAATGTTTTTAATCGAAAATTAGTAAGCCCCAAGGATGCAGTAGAATAAAACGACTGTTTTTTCCTAAGCGGCTCGCAAAGTAGAGGTTTAATGCTCCTGAAAAGCGTATAACTAAATAATACGGTAATTAAGCTATGAGATGAGCAACAGATGAACCGTCTACAGCATAAAGGGGGTGTTACCTATTTCCAAGGGTAGTTTTGTCTACCTTTCTATTAAGGTTAGTTGGAATTTCTATCCAGGATAGAATTCTTCTTCTTGGCAACACTCTGTACCGCATTGCATCAGCTTTTAAGAGGGCTGCATGTAAAATGTTCACAGCGAGGCTAAATTCAAGTGGCAAGTTTGTCTGTACTGAGCTAGTAAATTTGTGTTTATATGATTGGACATAAAAGGACTTACGAGCAGTATGTACCCTCAGTTTATATAAACAGTATTTTCGCAAATCAATGTAGCCAGTCCAATGATATATCTTGCTTATGATATGTCTCTGCGCTGAAGCTGTTAATTCAAAATGAATAAATAACAACTTAAATCTTCATACGCCTGGTACCATTAAATGAATTTAAATTACAACGATTCATGACAAAATTCCTTAGTTTTAGTTGCGCAAAAGTATAATCTTGTTTTAAAGTGACCAAGCTATCTAATTACACGTTTTATATTTCTTAAGCGGTCACTTTACACTTATACAATTTCAGAACTAATTTTCAAATGTCGATCGTAGCTGGTCTGTTAATCTGCCTGTATTTCCTTTAGTTGCTTACATACGCTGAACGAACTGTTGGATTTTTTGAACCCAAATAGGATGAACCTGTGTACCAATTGTCCATTTCTCATCAATTGTTTGAATTGGCAATATCCATATTTCAATCTTTACCTTTTGAACCTGGATTACAACCACTAAATTGAAAGCGTTTGGGGGAAGTGGTGAGCAGACATTGGCTCACATCCGCACACTATCTGTTGGCCAATATTTCATATTTTATCACGAAGTGGTGACTGCAGTTGCATTAATTTAACTTCTGGTTAGCAGAAGACGCAAAGTTTGTTAAGTGAAGAATTATGAGGAAAAATAATCAGTCAAACGTTTTATAAAACAGCTAAAAGTATTTTCTGTTTATTGTTTACCTGAAAAAAGGAAGTGAAGGACTGAGGATAAATGTAACAGAAATTTCTTTTTTGGCAAGGATTAATTGTTTTTTAGTATGGTCACTTATATATTGTCTGAAAAGTTTTATGAGATTTAGCCTGCACAGTTTTCTTTTAATATAATATGATCAACCACTTAATGATAACTGGTCTCCATAGCTGGTATTAGAACTGCCTGAAGTAAGCCGTTGCGTGTAGCATTTACGAGGTTTTATCTCGAAATTTATCAAATTCATTGTTACCCGTCGCGGAAGATAGACATAGGGAATGCTACGCTTGAGTGAATGAGGGAACGAATTCAGAAGCAAACTACTATATCGATTTCTTTGAAATATGGTAAGCAGTGGCTTAGAAAAAGTAATTGCGCTAAAAAACACAGATGAAAACAGGGATTCAAATAAATGTCAATCGTCGAAATTCGGGTTACTAAATGCTTTCAGGCGTTGCACATAATTTTCAAGGCAAACACCTTCGGTGTTGGGCTCAGGTGTTTGAGCCATTAAAAGCATTTACACATTTACACACTTCGGTAAAAATAAATCAAAAATAATGGATATATCTTTGCATATGTTGCTTTAGGAGACAGTTTACCAGCTGCAGCTCATGTGAAAAATTGTGATTTCATTTACGTAACTTACAAATAGAGTAACAGGAGGAATTATCTTCTATAAACACTTCAGGAATAAATTTATGGCAAAATTTTAACTTGAATGTTATGAATTCTATATTGATAAACCACAAATGCAGATCATCAAAATGGCGTTTCAGAAAAACATATACAGTAGACGAATGAAATCCTGAAATATGTGCCAATTAGTGTAAAACCTCAAAAATATACAAATAAACAAAAAATAGAAATATATCATTTGCAATTAACTGGAAGTACACAAGGCGTACAGCGATAAATGTTGAATTTAAAAAGAGTGACGTTTATTCACGGTAGGGTGAACTCAGAAAATGCAAATTTCTTGTTATTTGAGTTGGCGTACTTTTTGGCAGCACACAATACCTATCCATGCAGGCAAATGAATATATATAACAGCTTGAGAAAGCTAGATGCAAAACGCAACTTAAATAGCCTTTGAGTTAAATATCTCCCTCAGTGTAGTCTAATTGACAGTGAAACTTGCAATTTTTGTGCACATTTCAAAATTGTAACGAAGACCAGAATTCAAAAATGTCTTATTCAGAGCACTGAACAATATACTGTTATTTTTTAAAAAAGAGCTTAGTCAGACTTGTGGTGTACAAATGCTGGATTAAAAAAATTACTCGTAAACTACTGAGAGACTGTTTGGTGAGCGAAGACTTTGGAAATAATTTTAATATACATTCATAGGCATGACACATTCTCGTATGCATGAACTATTTTCCCTCGAATGAGGCTTTGCTCTTACTTAATAAATTAGAGTCCGTCGAATTTCAATGCATTCTTTCAACATTTATTAATATTATGGTTACTTCGGCATCCTCAGGCAGTTGTAGTGAGTAGGTGGCTTACAAATGTTTTGGTCATCAAAGACATTAAAGGTGGGAAGGTCGTCGAATGTCTTTATCCGCGTAGTGCTTTCTGAGGGCTATATAACTTCAGATAACGGTTTTGCTCGTACCGGCATGTTCCCATAGATATGACGGCTAATCACAGGAGAAAATAAAAGTTAGAAAAATGTGCTGGTCATGATGAGGTGTAATATCTCTGAAGTGTTTATACTAGGCACTTTACATATTAACGCCTTTTTTTCTATTGTGCTCCCAGATAACGTCAATCATATTATAATAACGCTTTACTCTTTCGCAGATTTACCTCACTGGTCCTGACAAGATTTTCTTTGTTATCTCAACTTTGTTCAGTTTTAGATATTTTTGTTCTTTCTGGATTGCAGTTCATTATCGGGAATATAAATGACGTACAGAGTGAGGAAATTTCATATTAAACTGAATTTGAATGATAAGCGCGACGTCGGTTGGTTTCGTTAATTATGTATTAGCTTCAAATTAACCGCCCAAGTTCCGATTTGATATATTCATAACGCAAATCATTCCTGTTTGTGGGCTATTATGTTGGTTTAATTAGTAATTGTGTACCTGCTTTGAAAGTTCGTATTTTTTGAAAAAGCTTCTGTCCACCGGCCTTAGTACTGAGCTTCAGAGAAAAAAGGACGCATATTTACAAATTAGAATTTGTGAAGTAGGAAGGATGTCAGTCATTTTGGACATAAGTTGCTGATAGACGTTTTCCCTGATCTCCTTTATACCGAGTAAAGTAATAAGTTTCGAGCTTGACTTATTGTGCTAGTTTATACTTTCATAAAAAATATAGTACGCACTTTCTCACAAACAGGCACTTAAATGATGATGAGCTTACGATATTCCTGAACGATGCACACAATTTGGATATGAGGAAGGGTTAGCTTTCACCCAAAAATCAATACACTTGCTCCAAAAAGTAGCGTTAGAATGAATTTTGCTTAAGCTCATGGCTATGTCCATAAGACGATAAAAATGCAAAACAATGGTGGGTCGTGGATTAATATCGATATTTGGCCAATCACTATTCACAATTTAACTTCTTTACTGCATCTGATGGTAGGCAATTACAATTTGACGTTTGTTTTTTAGTATCGTCAGAAGTAACAATTATACGAGGTTTTCATGCAAAGTCTGCTAAAAGTTCAATAAATAACTTGATGTTTATATTGCTCCATTCACACCTCTGATGAATCATATAAATTTTATCTGAAGTCACTTCGTTAGTAATCTGAAAGTAAGTTTTAGCCATTTCCATTCCCTTTTCTAACTCAAATCACAGTCCGGATTAGCCTTCTTATTTTTCTCAACCGTTTATCCAGTTATCTTGTTGTCAACTCTGATATTGAAGCGCCAGAATGACTCATCATCCAGCCATTATTCAAACAATCCCTCCCACACAGAACTAACGAACTTAATGTATGCATCAAGGAAATCACTTCCGTATGATCACCTGATCGTCCCCTATGTAAAGTTTTTGGGCTTTTGATGCATTATGTGCGCAAATGTTGCCTTATAGTGAGGTCAAGTCGTCACCGGAAGACCATTTGACCTTAGCGGGTGGCAATTTAATCTTCACCCTAGCCTTACTGGCACCGCAGGCCTACCTAACCGCGTCATCGGCTAGCATACCGAGTGTTAATATACACGACTAATCTGGTACACGCCTGACTACGCTTGGGCGTAGCCGAACCAGCCACGTGCGAATTTAAACTTGAAAATTCGCCCTTAGCTGTCGGTTTGGGTTCTTTCTGTCAGTCAACTCAAGTTACAGGTACTGAGATTTACAGTAGACAATTTCTGGAAGTGGCAGTCTAGTTGGAGGAGAATGGCCATTAAATTAATTGAATGTAAAATCATGGCTTTAAACCCAGCAGACCTTATGTATATTTTATCGTTTGCACAGGAACTTTTGACTGACACCCCCCCCCTCTATTGTCTCATTCTAACTTAGACAGTGGTATTCTGGACTTGATATTTGGACACGGTGGCTTAAAGATACCAGGCAACCCGAAATGTAATATGCTGACTGTCTGACCTAAAGAGTACTTTTGCTCAGTACCTGAAATATATATGGTATAAGACACAAAGAAAAATGCATTTGCAAGATTGTCTTGGAATTATTTAGTTGATTTTCAGACTCAAAACGCCTAAAAATAAACTACCGTGCTATGCAAGCCGCCGTACATAGAAAATAAATTCGTAAATTAACGTTAGAGCCCTATATGGCTAGAAGCAAAATTCAAATAGATCTCAAATAAACTTTTGTTGAGAAATAAGTATTCTTGTATGATTTTTAGTAAGCGAAGATAAAGAGCTTGGGGAATCGAAAAGAGAGCCAAATAATTGTCCGATACACGTATTATCTACTGAAAACTTCGCATATCGAGATCTCTAGATTTCTTTTAAAACGGAATATACTTATTTAATTGCATGGCTGTCCATTCTAGCAGCCTTATTCTGCGATTTTTCTTACATTTTGATGGATAATATTTTTTCCAGAGTCTCATGACCACGAAAGTGGCAGCAGTGGTTTGCTGAATTAACCGGTCAGTTCTTTTGAATAGGGGCGTGATGACCGTTGGTGACTCCTTAACCTGATTTCTCCTGGTTTCCCACGGGAGCGAGTTAATTGTCAGTCGTCACTGTTAGACCTTAAGCTGGTTTTTCTCAAACAAACCAGTGCTGGCTTAAACTTCCTTGCTTGGAGGTTATGGTAATGCCGATAAGATTAAAAAACCAGTTGATTGAGTGTCCGTTCAAAAGGTATGCATTCTCTCGTTCTGCAGTCAATCTCAAATTAGAACGATCGCGCTTTTTGTAACCCATTAATTACTGGCCAATTATATTCTAAGTATTTGGCATTTTTCTTTAAGCTTTATGCAGAATACTGATAGTATTGAACATACTGCGAGGGTATTCGACTGCTTTTCTAGCGAACATTAAGTCGTCATAATTATACAGATGAAATTTATTTAAGAACAGAGGTCGTGGTTTTCCTTTTGAACTGCATGGCGTCGTTACCAAGGCCTCGCAGAGGTCTAAGAACATGCTTGGAAGACCTATTTATTTAAATTACAACAGTTAAAACCCGGTGTGGCTGTTCCTATGGCCCTTACACGCTAATCTAACGCCCGAAAGTCCTATAAAACGTCTTCAGTTATTATATGCATGAAACGTTGGCAGGACCCATCTTTTTTAGTCTTGGATCTGGCGCCAGGTAGTATGGCACATAAAAACTATGAAACCTCTACTACTTCTTCTTAATTATACCCATTAAAAATGTGTTAATAAACCACTCAAAATCAATCGAGGCAGCTTGGAAAACATTCGTTAACTTGACCGATTTTAAATGCGATTCTAATATGCGTCGATGCTGGGGTAATCAACATTCTAAGTTTAAACTTTAGTTTATTTTTTACGGCTACCTCGCTTACTTTCAACAGCCCATCTTTAGCAAAACCATAAGAATTCGTTGCTGTTTATAGTCATCACGAGTTTTGGCAAGTTTTGCGGTTGAAAATGAATTTCTGTGCGATTGTTCTCGAAAATATTTATTTCGGAAATGAATTTAATAATTAACTATTATTTACATAATCGTTTTGCGAAATATCTATATATTTTACTTTGCATTTGTTTAAAATGTTTGGATCCGAACTTTTAAAATTTATAAATTATATAAGGGATACAGCAGATATAAGTAATTCATTTGATTCCAGTTAAAATTCAGATAAAACGAATTAAGCACTTTATTTGTTCGTAGGAAACACAAAATACATTCAAAGAATTATAGCGGTATGCATTTGTGAAGTTTTGCTCATGGACAGTTTAATACAAATGCCATACGCAGTTCAATTTCTTTTTAGTGTGGCTGCCCAGGCCTCGAGAGATCTGTTGTTTATCTATCCCTTAGTTATTTATAAATAATGACATGGATTCTTAAGACTTCACATATCCCTTTACATTGAAGGTTTTTGTAAAATGATAACTTGACTATGCTTAATTCTTTAAAATATTTACCAATTATTACAGTTCTAAGAGGTAAAACACTTTTTAGCAAGATCATTAAACTGAACTTTCTAAGCGTAACCTTCTATAGTAGAATCTATCCAGAGGAAATAGGCATAAGAATATTCCTATTTCTTGAAAATAATCAGTTAGTTACTCATAGACATTTGAGGGTGATCATAGTTTAGAGGTTTTGCAACTGAGTGTCACAAAGAGAACGAATAATTGAAAGAGAAAATGTACTTGGCGCACATCGTGCTCTCTACTATACAACCTCGCAGCCGCATTAAAAAATACGTTTTTTACTGTTTTAAAAATAGGAATAGTAACCTTAAAAATGAACGCCGAAAACTATAATTTCCTATATTTTCTGTGCAGAATCTTAAAAATCAAGCAATACTTCCTACATCCAAATCAAATTTAAAAAGATGCCAAGTTTCAGCAAGCATATGACTCTGTCTTGAATGATTATTAATTTGTAAGCTTGGACACGGTTATACGGTCCACTCCCCTCCATGATCTTTTGCTAAATTTTCTGGGGGTTCCTATTCCTTTGCTCAAACTTTTAAATTCTACGCTAAGCATACCGCTTACCCCAACTCCAAATCTTCTTCTTCTGCACGGCCACTTTTAATGCGAGGAGAACTTGTAACCGTGCGCTACCATCTGCTGTCATTCGGGAAGATTAAAGTAACAATAGGGGAACTATTCTTCTTTCCTGAATATTCAAGCACTTTGAAATTGTTGAAAATGAGCGAAAATTGATTATACTGGTAGAAGAGGGCAGTCTGCTGGTTTGCCACCCTATACAAGCCAAATAGTCATAAATTTGCCTCTTCTTTACAGACGTCATTGTTTTGAGCAAGAACAAACAAAACCCGAGGGTGGGTAAGGCTAAGCTGTCATATAACACTTTCATGGTCCCGACGGTCAAAGTATCCTTACCCCTTGCCACCACCTCATGGAATACAGATATATCGTCCAAAGAGTGGAAAAAGGATTTTAATTTTTTTTACTTTCTATCTGGCCTTTTTTATCAGCACAAAGAACTAGCAAACCGCAAATTACCACACTAATTTCCAGGTTAAGGACTTGTAGGTTCTGCTTAGTTGCGCACAATCAAATTGGCAAACTAGGGTCATCTTGAGGAGGAAATGAATCTAAGTAAACATTCCAGTGTTGAATCCAGCAATAGTTCAATGCTGATCTTGCACTGTAAGCGCACTTATTTTTACTACTCGTTCTTCTTTTGTTCATTATTTCTTGAATAAAAATTGTTTTGGCCCTTGTGGCATCCGCACTATCGCTGATGGTTTCCATGGTGACATATGCTAAAACAGCTGGAACAGTGGTAAAAGTAATGCTTAAATAAGCTCTTTAAATGTTTAATTTTAGTTGATATGGAAAAGGTAAAAGGCGTTTCGGTAGGCAAGAGGTTGAGGAGAGTCTTCCGCATTTGACCTATTTAGGCAAAACTTTCATTAAAAGATAAAATTTAACTACTTCTGTTTCGTAGGGCAACCTTTTTTTGATGGAATCTAAATTGTGGATGTCTATTACTGCGATTCCTTAACCACATTCACCTAGGTCAAAAGATTTCAAATCACCCAAAAAAGATAATTCTCACGTCATTGCTTTTAATAGGAACATTTAGTTGGCCAGATTTACGCAGATACACCAGCACTGTAGTCTCCCATTCTAGAAAACTTATATTGTTTATGTAGACATTGATTTATTTGAAAGGGTTTCAGAGATCTGATGGTGATATTCTGATGGAAATATTCACTTTTAAGTACGAGTGGCATCGTTTCAGGTAGGGTGTTCTTCAGATCGAATTTAACTTTAAGCGTTCAATTGCCTTTTAATAAGCCTTTGTATTGGATCTCACAGGTATGCATTTATATGTACGGAGTTTCACGTTATACTCTTCCATTTCCTTGGAAAGTACAACGAGAATTGGGAGCAACTCCTTCTAAAGAACGCGTTCTTAGGCTCGCGCCAAAATTTTATATTTGAATATTAAAAATTGAAAACCATCAGTTACTGCGGGGAAACCGAGTAAGATTTGATAGTTGCCAACTGTTAACAATATAACTGCTTATTGATCTAACAAAGTAACATTACGCGTTCTAAAATAACTAACAGACATGTTTTCCGACATTGTGCCGTTTGCACGATAAATCTGCGAGGGGTTCGGCTCATCAGTGACTCCACCAGTCTGCCCCATGCACTTCTTTGCTATATGAACTCCAGTTTCATGCGCTTCTTTAAAATTGCCTCGGCAAATAATGCGCATGCATAAATTAATTCTTATAGAAATCTGGCGGACTCACTGATGATTTGACTTGTCGCATCAGACTCATGCAGTTACACTCTAACTGCGAAAAACGTGTGTCTGGGCTTTTAACAAATAACTGCTTTGACAGTATGGTAGAGCATTATGTAGATATATAGTAGTCTAGACATGTTAATGCGTGGCTCCATTTTTCCATCTTAAGAATCGGCATTCGAATTACTTAGCTTGCAATTGTAAGATAAGTGATAATAATATGTAAAAATGTTTATGCTAAGCAATTCGCCACATAAAATGAGCAATAGGTCGTTTTTAAATCGGTCTAAGAACCGAAGAACCAAAAGGTCCCTTCATGCAAACCCTTTTTGCAATTCTATAAAAGAAATAAAATCCATTTAGTAAGTATCGAGGTACATTTTGCGTGAGTAATACAAAACTTAAACCCATATTTATTGTCTGCAAATATAAAATATATTCAGCTTGGTATGTCCTTGAAAACATTTATATCGTGGCAATCGGAAGACATTTCTTATCTATGGTAAGAAGTAGAATGATGTTGATAAAACCATGCAGCATTCAGTACAAACTTGACGAATATTTTCACCCAGAAGTGCAGGATATCGCTTTCCAAGACATGTCAGCGTAATAATTTATACGAGAACATCAAATGCATTTTTACCAACAAACACTCCATCATGAACTCATTGAACCTAAGGAATGTTGTAAAGCATTCCTGCATTTTTAAAAGTATTCAACTTGCATACAATGATGCACAGTCGATCTGAAATTTGTAAATAAGATCTTTTTTGGTTTTATTAATCTACGAATAATTTAAGTTAGATCTTAAACTCGCAGTGTTTAAAAGCAATTTTTACCTCTTCTCATTATTATCTGTTACAGGAAACGGTGACTAGAAACAAAAACAATGGATCTATTCAAAAGCCATTAGTGAGAACATTTGTTAGCATTTTCTACCATTTTAGTCAAGTAAAAAACCCAAAAACATTTACGTTAACCGGAAAATATAATTTTGAATTATTTATTGGCTGCAAAAAAGAGGAAGTCGCTGGGTGATAATCGTGGTTACGGAGTTTCACAGGATTTATCTCGAGCCATGAGCCCCATTGTGGACCGGAATTATTCGGGTTAATTGCTCATATCATTATTATTTTTCGCTTTTTTTCGTTCAAAGTAATTTTTTGTGTGATTGTTCCCAAGCTTATTAATTTTTTTCTGAGTTTAGATAGTATTTTTATAGTTTTTGGTCATGTCATTACGCACGCCATAATATACCTGCATCGTCATAAAATAAGCAGGCATACGTCATTCCAACAGCTATTTTAACTTGCGGATATGAATGTTTGCTCTACTCAGACCAAGGTGCGGGCGCTTTATCATGTGGACTTGCTTCAACGGTGACTACTGCGGCTTTGGTTGCCAAGCCACGTTCCGGAAGCATAATGTCAACGCTGAACAACCACAGTTTACCAGGAAGGATGGGAACCTTAACTGAAACGCCCGCAACGGAAAAAACACGGATAAATCTGCAACCCTCAGCTCGGCGAGCCTCTTCGCCGTACCCCACACCTGCAAAATCTCGGGCTTTGACGCGCAAGCGGTTTTGTTCCTTTCGGCTGGCAGCCAACAATTCGATTTTCCAGTTCCGTCGGGGGTCACCAGCTGGCGCCACACAAAATGCGGACTCGACTGTGGAGACTCCGCTTGCCTCGGAGGAAAACACCTGCAATACCTCGTTTGGAGAGGCTGACGGCAGACGTCCTACTGGCGAGCACGCTGGTTCTGTGAACAAGGCCAATTCTCTAGCGCCAACAGCGGAAGATGCCAAAAAGAAAAAGGGCCCTGTTAACTGGCCCAAAACTACGCTTCCATCCGCCACACAGTTCGCAGAGACGGGATGTGACTCCTCATCGTCTGCCGGAACCTCTGACAGTGAATCAACGACTGTCTATAAGTATCGGCGTAGACGGAGCAGAGCCGTTCTTTATCATCTCTCTGGTCGATTTGATAAAAACACCAAGCAGAAAATGCATTTTAAACGGGTAGGTTTATTGAGATAACCAAGGTTCCATTTGCTTTGGGGATGAATAAAACTATAAAAGCATTCGATATCTTAGCTGAAAAATCTAGTCATAACCAACTGCCCAAGGGGTTAAGACTTTTCGTGATAACGACAAAGAAACCTTTGGTACTTTGCTCGTTTTTGGGGATTAAAGTACTGAATGTAAATTAACTGTAAACAAGTCACACCCCAGTGCGCCTGTGTTTTTGAATGCAAAAGACCTGCATATATGCTGTTGGTTGTTTAATAAAAACTAAAAAACTTAGGCTCAATGAAGTTTGAATAGAAAATATATCAGACTTTGACATGTAAGTATATACTTTTTTTGACAAATTTTCCTCTGTAGGTCCGATCTCTATTTCAACTAATTGCATCCCTTTACATGTACATCAAGGCCTTCGAAATATATTTAATTGAAAGTTTATTGTAGTATTTTGGAGGCGTTTACTGAAATGAAAGAAAAAGTCAATAATCCATTGCATATTCGGGGCTTTAAGTAAATTTTGTTTAGCACACACTCTATTGTTCGCTCTCCACGCACTTTACCTCAGCATTTTTGCATCATTAAAGTAGCTTCGCGCAGCAAGCGGTCTGTTGTATCTGCTTTCATTTAAGTTTTCAGTCAGACACGGAAAGGCCTCATTGCTTTTAACGCTCAAAAAGTCATTTTTATAGGCACAAAACAGTTTATCGGTCATTTATATGCAACACTCTAGATATTTGTACATGGTGAGATATTGGTTTGTGTACAAAATAGCTTAATTACCAGCTGGTGTTTACGTATATCGTTGAATTCGTTCTTTCTTCTGGCTTCAAGACAAATATTCTGGCAACGTCAGAATCGTCAATAGTTTTAAATATATAAATGCACATTTCCTATCTAAAAACTGTCAAAATTATACAGTGGTATCAAGCGAAAATCACAAAATGAGGCATGGAATAGCATTGTTATCAAATAGGCAAATTGTTGGTGTTTTGTGAGACTAGCGCTCATTTTCTGGAATAAAGGTCACTTGATTCGTTAAGACGGCACAACGTTGACTTCCTTTGAAGTGAACGTCAACCAGGTGTTTTTTTGTAGGCATGTTGATTTAGAAGCATAACTTCTACCGTAACCGTGAAGATCTCCTCAAAGGCTGGTGGGATTACACAAGTACATACGAAATCATTAACAAATCGAACACCACTTGATACAGCGTTGAGAACTGCAGCTCAATATACTAAAATGCATTTGTGCCTTGTCGGTATGTGTGTGAGAACATGCAAACGTATCACACAGTCCAACCTGTCAGACATTTTCATAAAGTTTAACAATAATTACATGGGTTTTTACTAGTTTCCATGCTTATTGTTTTTTGAAACAATGGCACTTCCATTAACATAAAAATAGAACCCATTGACTAAAATTTGTCCTACAAAAAAACCCACTTTTGAAGCCATATTCTCACACAGGAGTATTTTAATTGTAAGGATGGGAAAAGAAACCGCCTACCGCTTAGTATTAAGGTGAGGATTAGGACGAAGTTTAGGGTTAGATATAACTTTGAGGTTAAGGTCAGAGATGGGTTTAGGGTCGTAATTAGGCTACATATTAAGGGAAATAGTGTGTTAGATGTAGGATTTACGTTTATGTTAGAACCTAAGCTTAATATTAAGGTGACAGTACAGTTTACTTTAGGGTAAGTGTTAGCGTTAAGAAAGGGGTATATTTACCCTTTCTGGAGTAAACCAAATGGCCACCTATTTTTAAGCGGGTGGGGTGGTTCCTATTTCCGGGTCCTGTTTAGGCGGCCATATATGGCATCCCTACCGTTTAAATATATTTTAACCCATTTAGCGCATTAAGGGTGGGTGAAGATTATTTGACATATTATTAGTTTGTTCTTCCGGATACAAAAGTTTATATTTTTTACAGACAGAGTGCAATTCTCCTTTCTTTCCAGATCTGGACTCACAGAATTATTCAGATGCATTAATTTTTGGTTGCAGGACGTATAAATCTTTTGCGTATTTTCAATAAAGTCTCTAAGGCAATCTTTTTTTGGAAGATTGTCTGTTCTTATTAAGTTTTAAGAATCACACAGTTAACGTTGTCCATAGTATTCAAACATTATTACCATTCACGGCATTTCAAGTATAAGGTATGTTGGCGGCCAAAATATACGACACAAGCCCTCCTCAAGGAAAACCCGATTTTAAGAACATTCGAAACAGAACGTTAAGAATCAGATAATTTCATTAAAATTGAAACTACATTTAGAAATAGATAGTGCATCCATTCGTTGTTTTCCCTGGCAGCCATTTCAATCCTGCCTCCATGACGTCACTTTATGACGAAATTATACTTCTAGCTCATATCATATAACATCATTTTGCAGCTTTTCTTTAGTTTATGTTTCTCACCAAATATATTGCACTTCTTTTCCCAGCTTCCTCAACTGTCAACAAAGAACTCCATGCCTGAATACAAAGTTCAGGATATCAAAGCTTCGAAGTGCATCATCCTGCACTATAGCATTTTCAAGATTGTGTGGGACTGGCTGATTGTCCTATGTACCTTCTACTTTGCTGTAGTCGTTCCATTCAACGCAGCATTTCAACGTGACAGCAACGAGCGGACTCTACGCAACCTGGACATGGTTCTCGAAGTTCTTTTTATTGTGGGTAAGGTTGTTTCTGATGTTAGCAGATTACTGCAAGTACATGGCAGCGAAACAACTAAGCAGTATGAAAAGTATTCTAGCTTTGAAATTTGCTATACTTATTTCTTTTTCTCCTTCTTATTCACTTAGGCCTCCATCTCTTGTCGTCATTATTCCCGGAATGTTCAACGATCCTTAGCAGTGACCGTTACTACAAGCCATAGACAGGAATATAGATAAACCCAATACGGATTAATGCGGTGCCCTAAGAAGGCCAAATGGGCCTTCTCGACAAAAACTACGCCACTACGTTTATGACGTGGCATCTGTAAAATTTCAATCTCCATAGGCCAGTGCATCTACTCCACATTAAGGCGCAAAGAGATCATACCGTGACCAATCTCAGTTCTCTTTCATCTAGTGACAGAAGTCAGGAAGCAGTGACAGCTAATGTATTATGTGCAAAGGGCAGGTTAGCATGAGCTGGCAGTTTTTTGTGGGTCAGAACATGGAGGACGATCAGAAGCAGGTGAATAGGAATGACCCCCTTGGTGAGCCTAACCTGTCTGCGCCAGGTTAAGAACGTGATTGGTTGAGTGTCGGATATGCGATGGGCTGAACGGGCGTCGCATGATAACGAGGGTCCAGGGTCAAGGTCAGGTCAAGCGTCACGAGTGGTGATGCGTTCGCGGTAAACTACGACAGGCTCGATCATCGAGGCCGTTGGTTAACAGCCAGAAACCGAAAAAGGAGGGTTCAGAAATTGCTTGTGTCCCCCCCCCCTCCGGCAGGGCATTGCAAAAGCAAAGCCCTCCTACATAAGTGGGATTGACGTGCGCTGAATTCCAGGCAAACCTCGGCCGTAAACCAACTTTTAGACCCCCTTCCTTAATCCGTCATCCCCTGGGATTTTGGCGCAAATTCGCCTTTATTCCGGACAGTCCCTCTCCCATGTCCTGCAAAGGTGCCCTATAATGGGGAAATGGAGCGGCTCCATTAAGGCAGTCAGTCCCTTGGTAATGGTGCTAGCATTCGGAAAATAAAAGCTTAACATTTGAAACATGAGTCCAAAACTCACAAAAATGTTCGAAGGCCTATTTATGACGTTCATATTCTCTTTGAACACTTATTTCATCCCACTAAACTTATCAAACATAATGCTCCTCAGCTTTATGGTTCCGCTATTAATGCAAATTAAGATTGCCGCCAATCGCTTTTCGCCTTAGCTTCCGAATAGAAGTAGAAAGGGTGAGAAAAGGTGCGTCTCTTCACTGGTTTTTCATTTGGAGAGGTCGGCCAACTCTGGTGCATCCTGCGGATTCTACTTCATTCCTACAATATAAGCCACGTGATTAGTACCCAGGTCCTCCCAGATTCTTCGAGTTTCATTGCAGACTGCGCATGTAACATACAGCCCCACTTTGCTTTCGTCTGTTTCATCCAGTCCTTCTTGGTCATCCTTAATTTCTTTTGTCAAGTGACTCTTCGGCCATCATGAGCGACCACGTCCACCATGTGCGCACAGCTACGGGACTTTCGTGTAAATTAGTATATAGTGAGACTGAATTGCACAGCATCTTCCGCCCTCTCCTCTCACACCACCTGGCTTCGATGGTAAAACAATGTCAAGACAGCCGGAGATGGGCTCGGGCGCAGTAGCTGGGACAAAGATACACAGCCCGCCTATGCGCGCCACACATGCCGCTCTTCCCAGAGCATGTTCCCTTTTTACCGTAAGGGCGAGTTGGATCTCACACGTAAGAGAGCACCAGAAAGGGTACATTAAGAAGGAGCCAGTGAACCTGAATCGCAGTCCTCCAGTCAGTCACATTACGACAGCTCAACCGTCATGGATTGCATGAGATATGGCAGTTACTGTAAGTTTGAAGATGTCCACCGTGTGATCCAAAGCATGGTGATTCAGTGACGATGACTTGTGCTGGATTATAGAGAGAATAGATTTTCGCTTAATCTGCCTCACTCTGTTCCACTCCCCTGACTGGAACCGGTGTCAGGACAAAGTAATGAAGACCGGAAATGGTAGAGGGTGCAGGACCACGCACTCTGGTCCACCACACATAAGGACAAAACAAAAAGGGGGTGGCTAGCATCACAGCTGAATGGAGTCGCGTAAACGCCACACTAAGAAGGAGTCACTGCAGCCTGATTCTCAGTCCGCCAGTCAGAAACTCTGCACAAGCACACACTGGGTGACCACGCGGTGCGCGTTATCCAGTCAGTCGACAGACTTCAAAGCCACGACTTTTAGCACACCGTGATAGCTTCAAGCGTGTCAGGTTGTTTATAGTGAGGAAAATATGCTGAGCCATCGACCTCATTCCCTTTCCTACCACCAGCACCAGGCCAGCGCCCGAGCGGGTTAGCTGTATGATGCAAGAGTGGGCACAGTGGCTGACAGTCACGCACACACACACACACACACACACACACACACACACACACACACACACACACACACACACATAACAGTTTGACCATCGTAGTCCGACGATGTCCACCGTATGCTCCATGGGATAAGTAGAGCAGAGACGGTGACTTGCGCGTGATTTAGTTTAAAGTGATAGTAGACTTGCGCTGCATCTACCGCACTCTCTCCTCCTCCCCCACCTGAGCCAGGTACAAGACAGAGTCAAGAAAACCGGAGGCGGGAGAGGGCACAGGTGGCTGGCGCGGCCAGAGCCGCCCCTGGGCGTGCCACCACACCTGGCTCGGATCCCACGGAGTGGGGGTGCCATAAAGGCCATATTAAGAAGGAGCCATTGCAACCTGACTCTCAGTCCGCCAGTCAGCCACTCCACACAAAGCACACATTGGGCTGACCACGCGGTCCGAGTTATCCCGTCAGTTGGCAACCTTCCAAGCCACGGCTTTTAGCGCACCGTGATAGTTTCAAGCGCGTCAGATTGTTTATAGTGAGGAAAATACGCTGAGCTCTCAAACTCACTCTCTCCCCCACCCCCACAAGCAGACCACTGTCCGAGCCGGTCATTTGTCTGATGCGGAAGCGGGCGCAGCTGCTGGTGACCTCGTCTACGTGTTCTACGTACACGATTTGGCCCCCCAAACACAAGCACCAGGATTTCACACAACAGATGGGTTGAACGGCTTACATCTCACATGTGTGAGATAGCCAGAGGTCACGTTAAGAAGGAGCCATCGCAGCCTGACTCTCAGACCACCAGTCAGCCACTCCACAAAACACACATTGGACTAACTGCGAGGTCTGAGTGTAATTGTCAGTTGACAACCTTCCAACCGCGGCGGTTAACGTTACCGCACACTCTTCTCCTCCCCCACCTGAGCCCGGTCTCACGACACAGGAAAGAAGACCGGAGATGAGAGAGGTCGCAGGGGGCTGGGGCGGCCAGAGCCGCCCCTGGGCGTACCACCACACCTGGCTCGGATCCCACAGTGGGAATGCTATATAGACCACATTAAGAAGGAGCCATTGCAACCTGACTCTCAGTCCGCCAGTCAGCCACTCCACACAAAACACACATTGGGCTGACCACGCGGTCCGAGTTATCCCGTCAGTTGGCAACCTTCCAAGCCACGGCTTTTAGCGCACCGTGATAGTTTCAAGCGCGTCAGATTGGTTATAGTAAGGAACATGCGCTGAGCTGACGACCTCACTCTCTCCCCAACCCCCATTATCAGAAACTTTCGAGCCGGTCAGTTGCCTGATGTGGGAGTGGGTGCATTGGCTGACGGATCGGCCCACCCGTCTTCGCGCGCCACAGCACGACCTGGCCCCCATAACGCACACACCAGGATTGACTAACTCAGGGGATATGGAGCAGCCATCGCCGTCTGACTCGCAGTCCACTGGTCAGCCACTCATCACACAGCTCATACACTGAGCCGACGGCGTGGTCTGGTTGAAGCTTCAGATTGGCAGACCTCCCAGTCACGGTTTCTAGAAACCATGATATACTCTGGTAAATGGTGATTGTGAGGGTGTTGTCGATGTATTGGTGTAGGTAGTGTGTGCTGATGTAGTTTAGCCTCCGGTGGTTTACCGGAGGTTGTCGTGGAGGCGCATGTGTCCTAATAGGCCCATGCGGTGTGTAAATGTGCGGGAGCAGTGAGGGCAGTGAAGGTGGGCACGTCGACTGTATGTCGGAGCCCCAGGCACTGGTTCACCAGCCTCCGTGCGATGGATTCGCAGGTGACCGATCAGACTGATGCGTGAGTTGAAGTTTCGGGCACAGTGTGGGCAGGCGAAATCGGTAGAGGCTGGGGGAATGTCATTCGTGGTAGTGGGGGTGGCAGGGGGCGCTAAGAATGGCAGGAGCGGAGGGTGTGCATGGTGTATCGGTCTTGTCGGCATTGTGGTGAATTCCGCTGTCATGGATGCGCATGTGACCAAATAGGCCCATGCGATGAGTGAATGTGCGAGGACAGTGAGGACAGTGGAGGCGACGATCTCTGCTGTGTGATGGTGCTCCAGGCACTGGCTCACTGATCTCTGTACGATGTATTCGCAAGTGACCGACCAGGCCGATGCGTGAGGTAAATGTGCGGTCGCATTAAGGACAGTTTAGGAGAGATTCCTCATCGCTGATGGTGGTGGTGGTGGTAGTGAAGGCGAAGGCGGTGGTGGTTGCGGTGGTGGTGGGTAACAGGCGATGAGTAGATGGATGTGATCTCTATGATGGTGGGAGTAATGGAAATTGATGCCAGGAGTGAGGGTGGGGGAGTCAGAAGGAGGGTTGGCAGAATTTGACGAAGAAATTAAAATTGTCGGATTGTTGGTGCATTGCGTCCGAAGATGTCCAACCAGGCCGATTCGCGCGCGGAAGATGCATTGACAGCACGGGCATGTTGGCAGGGCCTGGGCATTGGCGGTGTTGGTCCGGGGCGCTGGTGACTTTCGTGCCGCTCTTATGGCCTTGGCGGCGGTGATCCCGTTTGGCCTCATAGATTGCTGCACCAGTCTCTACTGATCTTCTCCATGCCGGTCTATCCTGGGCGAGGTCCTCCCAGGTAGCCGAGTTGATTTGCAGTTCCTTCAGCGATTTCTTCAAAGTGTCCTTGTAGCGTCGTTTTTGACCTCCTTGCCGGCGAGAACCCTCAGTGACATCTCCGTAGAAAAGTCGTTTGGGTAGTCGCTCGTCGTCCATTCTTACCAGGTGGCCGCTCCATCGCAGTTGCACTTGCCTCAGCATGGCATGGATGCTGAGGATTCCGGTCCGCTCCAGGACTTCCGTGTCCGGGATCCTGTCTTGCCATCTCAGCTTCAGTATTCTGCGGAGGCAGCTGAGATGGAAGTGATTCAGCTTCCTGGCTTGTTTCGAGTAAACGGTCCAGGTCTCCGCTCTGTAAAGGAGTGTCGACAAGACGACGGCCTTGTACATCTTCAGTTTGGTGTTCAGGTGAATATCGTGGCGATTCCACACGGAGGCTTGCAGCCGGCCGAAGACCTGATTAGCTTTGGAGATCCGATGGGCAACCTCGTCATCGATTCTCGTGTTGCGCGACATCGTGCTTCCTAGACAAGCGAAGGTTTCCACGTTTTTGAGTTGAGCACCGTTGACATTGATTTAAGGAGCATTGTATTCCACGCTGGGTGGCGGCTGGTGCATGACAACCGTTTTGGCTGTACTGATTGTTAATCCAAAATCGGCGCAGCCTTCGGCGAAGAGGTCCATGCTCCTTTGCATGTCCTCCTCCGTCACGGTGTTAAGGGCGCAGTCGTCCGCGAAGAGCAAGTCATGGACTGTAGTCGTAGACACGCGCGTTGGAGCCTGCATACGCCGATTGTTGAGAAGGTGCCCAGGCTGCTCATCACGGTAGGCGTCCATCAGCATAGCCGAGAACATGAGAGTGAAGAGGGTGGGGGCCAATACGCAGCCCTGCTTCACTCCGTTGGTCACTTCGAATGCTTCGGATACCGTCCCGTTGTCAATGACGCGCGCCGTCATCCCGTCGTGAAGCTGACGCACCATGTGCGTGAACCGCTCAGGACAGCCGAATTTCTGCATGCCTTTCACAGTCCGTCACGATTCACTATGTATAAGGCTTTTGTCAGATCCATGAAGGTAGTGTAAAGGTGAGTTCGCATCTTCTGGCACTTCTATGGTAGCTGGCGGGTGGCGAAGATCATGTCGGATGTTCCGCGTTGTCTGCGGAAGCCACATTGGCTTTCCGGGAGTGGTCCCTGCTCAAGGTGACCCATCAGATGATTGAGAAGGATACGGGCGAAGATCTTCCCGGCGATGTTGAGCAACGAGATGCTTGTGTGATTTTAACAGAGTTGCCGGTTCCTTTTCCGCTTGTAGAGATGGACGATGGTCGCATCTTTAAAATCCTGAGGAACTTGTTTTTGGCGCCACATCTCCTGAAAGAGTGATGTGAGTTCTGCCATCAGTCGGATCCCACTGTGCCTGTAAACGTCCAGTGGGATTGCGTCAGATCCCGGTGCTTTCCCACTGGAAATCTGCTGCACTGCCCTGATGGTTTATGGTAGAAAAGGCGGCAGATCAAGGTCATTGTTCGTGTACACTTGAGGGAGTCGGTCAATGGCAGCATCGGATATGGCTGATGAGCAATTAAGGACACTTCTGAAGTGCTCGGCTCAGCGCTTCAGAATTTGCGATTTCTCTGTCAGCAGTATTGTGCCGTCAGAGCTGAGCAGCGGTGCGGTCCCCTTGATACACGGGTCGTGGATGGCAATGATGGCTTTGAAAAAGTTTTAATTTCATTGTGGTCCGCATACCCTTGGATTTCCTCAGCCTTTTAGATCATTCAGGTATCCTGCATCTCCCGCAGCCGTTGTTGTACAAGGCACCGGCATCGGAAAAAGGCTGCTTTGGTGGCGTCAGTCCGAAGGTCCATGTAGGCTTTGTGTAGTCCATTCTTTCCGCGAGTAAGTTGCTGATGTCAGCGTCATTGTCGTCAAACCAGTCCTGGTGTTGATGGCGTACGCATCCGAGGACTTCGAGGGTGTTGATCTAGATGACATTTCGCAGTTGACACCATCGTGTTTCCACGGTGGCGTTATTATCTGGAGCATGCAGGTTCTCCAGTTTCTCGGTTATTTGGTTGCTGAAATCAAAACAGTGAGCAGGCAGATTTAACAACAGAGTTTTAAATTTACCTGGCGATCGCTTACCTTGGGGCCTTCGTCGGGGTTGAAGTCGGAGCCTCATCTGGGAGGTGACGAGGTGATGATACGTCTTTCCGTCGGAACCGAGGATCACCTTGGTTACCAGCACGTCCTGTCGATCTCGTCTCCGGACTAGAACATAGTCCAGCGGCTGCCAGCGCCGCGATTAAGGGTGCATCCACGTGGCATTCTCCCGCGTCAGATGGTGGAAGAATGTGTTGGTCAGCAGGAGACGGTGTTCCGCACAGATTCGTGGAAGAAGGAGGTCGTTATCGTTACAGCTACCGAGACTGTGGGCACCCGGTTCTTCCTGCCAGGCAGCGTGGGCAGTCCCAACGCGGGCGTTTAAGTTACCAAGGACAATTAACTTGTCGCCTTCTGCACAGTCGCCAGCAGGGCCTGCAGGTCCTCGTTAAATTTTTTCCTTCGCCGCATCAGAGCTCGTCATTGGTTGAGTGTAGGCGCTAATGATGGTGGTGAACTTGTCTCCTCGAAGAGGCAGGCGGAGGCTGATCAGGTGATCATTGATACCACTGTGGCAAACAGGGCAGCTGTCCCGCGATGTCGTTCCGGATGGCAATACAACACCAGCGTCGCGTTGCTCTGCCTTTAGCCGGCCGCTCCAGAAGAAGGTGTAGCCGGCACCCACCTCCTCCATCTGACCCTGCTCAGAGAATCGGGTCACGCTGAGAGCAGCAATGTCCACCTAGTAGCGCGCCAGTTCCCTGAGCGACTAGCGCCGTCCTCCGTTCCGGCCGGTTGCTCCTAGGATTGTCTAAAAGGGAACGATTATTCTAGGCTGCTAGAGTGAGCAACCTCACTCGAGCAGTGCGGGAGGTACCCCGGAATTTACGGTGGGGCAATTGGGAGAGGAGTTGTTGTTGATATTGTTTAGATTTTTTCAACCGCATGTAATTGCAGCCTGCTAGCCATGGTCTGCTGCAGCTGTCGTGAGACCCAGCATTTGTTAAGGGCACCTTTTTTAACCCCGTCCCCCACGAGTGTGTAAGCAGTGCTGACCCTAAATAGGGCTGCTGATTCATCCCAGGCGGCTACCGAACTCCAATATTGGTCATGATTTGGGCTAGAGAGAGTACGACCAATTCGCCTGGGCTGCCTGACTGATTGCATGTCGCTCTCGTCGTAGGACGTTTTCGACCGTGGGGGAGGAGGGAAGGGTGAGGAGCGAGGGAGAAGGGAAGAAGTAAGAGTAAAGGAGAGGAGAGAGAGAAGAGGAAAGAAGGGCGAGAGGAGGGGGAAGAGAAGAACAAGGATGGGAGAGGGGGACAGTGAGGACGGGAGGGGGAAGTGCAGGG
Organism: Schistocephalus solidus; assembly: GCA_017591395.1. Lineage (NCBI taxonomy): Eukaryota > Metazoa > Platyhelminthes > Cestoda > Diphyllobothriidea > Diphyllobothriidae > Schistocephalus > Schistocephalus solidus. The sequence continues at coordinate 195,660 of WEDG01007055.1, forward strand.
GGAAGAAAGTAGACATACTGGGTGTTAAGACACACACAACACCGGAGACCCTCACCAGGTATAGCCCGCCGGTCGTGGCGGTTGCCCGGGGTGTGGCCGCTGGGAAGAACCAGCTTCATGAATGGAGGCGAAAATCCGCATTCCAGGTGTGTGTATAAGTGAGAAGAAGAAAGCTGTTCGTTTACCGGAATCATGGCTTTATTCGTCTGACATTTCGAATTCTTACTGGAGTCCATCGTCAGAGATAAAACAGCAAAATAAATGAGTAACATTTATAGGGGGGGTCAGGGGCCAATCAGACAGCAGTGGCGCTAGTCCGGAGGTGACTACGCAGGGCCTGTATGGCGGCGCCAGATCGATAAATCGATTGACCGAGTTCTCATCGGAGGCCCAGGCTTCAATCAATTCTCGGCTTGTCTTGCATCTGGCGTGGGCGATGATCTTCGTGGCTGTAAAGTTAAACTCGTGACCCGTTTCGTAGGTGTGGGCAGCCACTTGCGATAAACCGTCACCCCGTCTCACAGCAAGCTTATGCTCGTGTATGCGCGATTCAGTCCAGTCTGTCCTGTGTAGTTACAGGAACAGTTTTGGCACGGGATGCGATACACTACTCCCGACTGCTCATTCGGATTTAATCTTTACTTGATTCTAATGACCTTACTCCGCATGGAAGCTTTGGGTCGGTGTGCGATTCCGACAACAAGTCCCGCAACAATGCGCTCGGTTGCTTCTCAAACGTTCTTGATATATGGCATCGCATGCCATATCATAAGGGTTGGTTCTGGTTGGGTCGTCCGCGGTCGAACAGGTAGGTATCGCCTTATGAACGCCTTCGGATAGCCCTTCTGCATAAACTGTTCGTGTAGGTAACGGGCCTCACGTGCTTTTTCCGCCGGGTTGCTGCAATGAGTCTGGATGCGCTTGAATAGTGTTCTCACACAGCTTTGTTTGTGAGCCACCGGATGGTTGCTGTGAAAATTTAGAAGCTGTGCGGTGTTCGTCGCTTTCCTGTAGACAGCCGTTTCTATTTCGCCGTTGGGAAGTCGCCTGACGAGTACACCAAGGAATGGGAGCTGCTGCTCTTTTTCTTCTTCCCTCGTGAATTGTATATCTGGGGAAATCGAGTTAAGGTGATCATGGAAATGCTGCAACATGTTCCTCTTCAGGATAACAAATGTGTCGTTTACGTACTGGCGCCAAAAGATAGGCTGCTGTCAGGTGAAAGCGATATTTTTCAGCTCTTGTAGGGCCATTTCTGTTACTAAACCGGAGATTGGGGAGCCCATTGGCGCCAAATGAATCCAACGGACATGGCTCTGGCTCTCTTCTATGGTCTGCCAAAGGTCCATAAACCAAATGTTCCACTGCGGCCAATTGTCACCCTGAAAGGCAGCCCCACCTATAATCTAGCAAAATAGATGAAGTCGAAACCGAAATTCCTCCAAAACAATTTGCCTGCCTCAATCTGTTTGGCCTCCTTATTCCTGGCAGACCTCCAAGGTTTGAGGATTCAATCGGAAGAAGTGATGGTCTCTTTTGACATGACGTCCTTATTCAACTCCATCCCGCCGAGCTAAGCACAAGAAGTCCTGCGTAGGAAAATTGAGGAGTCGAGGGAATTCCAATGGGCTCCCCAATCTCCGGTTTAGTGGCAGAATTGGTCCTATAAGAGCTGGAAAAGATCACTTTAACCCGACAGCAGCCTATATTTTGGCGCCATTACGTAAACGACACATTTGTTTTCCTAAAGAGGAACATGGTGCAGCATTTCCATGATCACCTTAACTCGATCTTTCCCACGAGGGAAGAAGAAAAAGAGCAGCAGCTCCCATTCCTTGGTGTACTCGTCAGGCGACGTCCCAACCGCAAAATAGAAACGGCTGTCTACAGGAAAGCGACGAACACCACGCAGCTTCTTAATTTTCACAGCAACCATCCGGTGGCTCACAAACAAAGCTGTGTGATAATACTATTCAAGCGCATCCAGACTCATTGCAGCAACCCAGCGGAAAAAGCACGTGAGGCCCGTTACCTCCGCGACCATTTTATGCGGAAGGGCTATCCGAAGGCTTTCATAAGGCCCAACCAGAACCAACCCCTACGATATGGCATGCGATGCCATATATCAAGAACGTTTCAGAAGCGACCGAGCGCATTGTTGCGGGACTTGGTGTCGGAATCGCACACCGACTCAAAGCTACCATGTGGATTAAGGTCATGAGAATCAAGGAAATATTAAATCCGAATGAGCAGTCGGGAGTAGTGTATCGCATCCCGTGCCAAAACTGTTCCTGTAACTACACAGGACAGACTGGACGTAGGTTGGATCGCGCATACACGAGCATAAGCTTGCTGTGAGATGGGGTGACGGTTTATCGCAAGTGGCTGCCCGCACCTACGAAACGGGTCACGAGTTTAACTTTACAGCCATGAAGATCATCGCCCACGCCAGATGCAAGACCAGCCGAGAATTGATTGAAGCCTGGGCCTCCGATGAGAACTCGGTCAATCGATTTATCAATCTGGCGCCGCCATACAGGGCCCTGCGTAGTCACCTCCGGACTAGCGCCACTGCTGTCTGATTGGCCCCCTGACCCCCTATAAATGTAACTCGTTAATTTTGCTGTTTTATCTCTGACGATGGGCTCCAGTAAGAGTTCGAAAGCTCAGACGAATAAAGCCATGATTCCAGTGAACGAACAGCTTTCTTCTTCTTTCATTTATAGAACCAGCTTTGTGGAGCCACAGTTGACACACACACACACACACACAGTACTGACCACGAGGACTGAATTATTCATTTATTAGGCAACCGTCCATGCCACGACTTTAACCGCATGATAATGATTCTTTTGTAAATTAATAGCGAAAAGCCATGAAGCCCGCAAGCAGGCCAATATGGGGACTGGGTGCGCAACTAGTCGACTTATCGTCTTTGCAGGTGCCCTGGCGTGTGACTAACATCTCCGCCTACGCTTCTCGTCTGTGCGGCATAGTTTGTTACCCTGGATGTCGGGCTTAATATCAGCACTGTCCGTTGGTGCTCGTGCATCGCCTGCTGTATGTTTCCTTTGACTGGAGTCGGATAAGGAATGCGCCTTTTGCACTTCTCAATCTTCGATGGCGTAGTGAGTCGCGCATGTGAACAACGTGTATGCAGACTGCGGTGATTTATACGAACTTGTCACCACAACCTGCACTAGTTTGCTCGGTGAAGTCAGCTATTTCAAGCCATTCGACCCCTCAAACCAATCTTTCCGGATACGCCACGGCAATAAAGACCTCTAGAAAGAGTTATTTATCCTCTAATCTGGCAACTAGATTGCTGCTGTTAGCCAAAATTTTCGTGACCAGTTCACACACACTTATCTTTCTCTTGCAGTTATGGTTGTTGTTATTATGACAAACCCGGAGATCGGCTTTTGCTGCAAAACAGCGAACTCGACAATTTACTAAATCTGACGTACTTAATATCTTCATGTCGTGCCAAAAGTCCTGGCCCAAATGCACATCGGCCGACGAAGTAGCTCGGTTTATCGTTGTAGAAGTATCCGTATTGTAATGACTTCTTTTCACTGTTTGGTTGTTTCTCCGTCATAGGAGTTTGGTGATACTCTTAAGTACACCCGGTGTGCGCAGTTAGTGATCATCTATTGCGTATCCCAGGTAAACCATCTGTTTAACATCACCTTGTATTGCGTCCTCGACCATCCCCGTGTAGGATGACCTTATCTTACAATGAAAACAAAGTGAGCATGGGTTACATTAGGTAACGCAGATGGGACTTATGTCTGTTTCACTGTAACTAACTTTACGTGCAAGTCAGAACTGTGCTTATCTTTTCAGGCAGTGATATACCTCATCAGTAACGAGAGTCGCAATATTGGCTGCTGTTGTAACCAAGCGCATGCATCTTGTTGGCTGGGTTGAGGTCTCTAATCAGCCGTCATGGTTGAGGCAATCTAGGGACCTGAAGAAGGTGGGTTGGCTTTCTGTGTCACAATCCGCTGTTTATCATACATCCGGCTCAATTTAGTTCCCTGTCCTTAACCGCAGTCGATCTTCGTTTAATCAGTAACGACAAGGACGTCAGCATACCAAGGCCGAACGTGAATATTTGTGTGCTCCGCAACAGTCTCAACTCATAACCCGTCGTCCATAAAAGGGGCTTTGGCGTAATAACAATAAATCAGCACGCCGGATGTAACGTCACATTAGTGGGACACGATAACCTGCCTTACGTTAAGAGAATAATCGTTGCTCACCAGGCAGATTGCAGCCAAAAAAACAGACATCGCCTAAATTCCCCGTGTCACGATTATTCTGACTGGCCTACGTTAAATAAACCTGTGTTTCTTTTCCGGGAAAATTCACCTCAGTGCTAGCAAGAGGGTATATGTGGGAAAACCATTCCGGTGTTTGGTCGATAGGGCTGCCAGTATACCTACGGTTTTCCTGTTATGCTTCTGCCCAAGTTTCGGCATCCCGTGGCACTACTACGGAGTTTCAAATCGTAAATAATATAAACGTTACTGCCTCGGAACTGTTTAGTATTTGCCGGTTTTAATAAGTGACTAAGTCCATGGGTGGGCAAGAACTCATGCAGCCTACCCCAGTCTTATAATGACAAAGGGACGTCTCGTAGTAATTTACTGGCTTAATTTTAGGTCGAAAAACTCGCCATTGATAATAATATGCGTATGAGTTCGTACTTTAAATTAGCATTCTTCGACAAACATAAATCAAATGTTGGCATAACGGAACCGCCGCATGTAGAAAGCGGCAAATTAAAGACTGGCAACGTGTCGGGACATGGGAGTTTGCAACCCATGGTAAAAACTCAAACCATGCGGTTAAGATTGTGTGCTGGTTGACTTGCTGGTAAACTGAGACTCAGATTCAATGACTCCTTCTTAATGTTACTTTTATGGTAGTCTTATAAATATGGAATTCAATGTGCCCGTGAACTTGTGCAGAAACATTTTTTTACCGTACATGGTCTAGATCTTGTTTACACATAGAAAGGGGCTAGTGAACTCTGCCAGCAAATTGCGAGAAAATCCAGCATCAGATAGCTGATCGACTTAGATGCTGAATTGATGTCTGAAAAGGGGATGAGAGAGTGAGTTCAAAGCTGCCACATTTATTCCCACGATGCTTCCGTGCATTCATCACCATAAAAAAACTTAAAGTTTCGAAAACTGTCACGGTGCACAAATGGTCTTGCCTTAAAAGGCGGTCTACTGAGGGGATAACGTGGTCCTTGTCTCGGTACGGAGAGTCAGGATACAATGACACTTTCATAGTGTGGCCTATATGACGCTCCCACTCAGATGGAATCTGAATCATCTCTTGTTTCTGGAAAACCTTACTTACTGTGAGTGAACCAGGTTATGTGTGGTACGCGTAGCCTGTCAGTTTATTTTTGTTAGTCACTGCGACCGATACCGCCACCAGTCTCCCTGAGCCAGTTTTGATAATGTGCTCAGGAGAGTGAGAGAGTAGAGTGCGCAAGTCCACCATTACTAGGAACTAATTCACGCGCTAGTCACAACGCCGTGGCCTTGATTTCATCCCGCATGTCCTGATCAGATCACGGCCACTAACGACTCGGGTACGGACCGCATCAACTCTCACCCCCAGCGTATACCACGCGGACGGCCAAATACGTCAAGCGTAAGATTGCCTGGCAACCACGCTTCATAAATATTTTACCCATTTTGAACTATATTTATATTTTTTGCGACTGCCGCTGAAGATACGTTCGAAAGAGGATCTGAAACGTCGGGTAAATGAAGCTCATGTAACAATACGCACATCTCCTTCTTTACAAACTACTACTTGAAATTCACCTCTTTGCTTCTATTAGCATGTAGGCGATCTGCATATTTGTATAAATGATTCATTGTAAACGTTATAAATAAAGTAAGCATTTCAAATATGTTTGCTCGGTTATACTGAAGAGTTAGATGGAAAGGCAGACTCTAAGTCATCATGTACTCGAGGAAGAGGCATGCGATAGGATCCCAGGTGGGGCAACATAGGCGGGAAGTTTCATATAACACTTCTGTAAACTGAAATAAATGCAGGCCGTTTGTTTTATTATTGTCCAAATAATAGAAATAACACGAAACACAACGGCAAAGCCGATATTATCTATCAAACATGGATAATTAGGAATCAAAACAGATTGCTTATGCGGATATAGCGTTCCATTGATCAAATACCAAACAAACAATTTACCTAGATTGATTTTTATGTAGTAACAGCTTCCTTTGGATTTACATTTTGACTCATTTTATCAGCTAATAACTAGACTAATAAATACGCCAATTGCACAACATACTACGTACATAATAATTCTTTTGTGTAATGACGTGTAAAAGATCATCGTAAATAAACAACACTGATACAGTAAACGCCCTCACTAGAGTATTAAACGATATCTACTCATCACTTGTGAATAAAGTAATTTTCGCACAAACACATTTGACCTAACAACTTGACATACAATTCGTATAACTAGTGTTTCGTAATAATAGAGCTTTAGACAAAAAGCGGCACTGATCAATAAAACTTGGGTTTTCTCCAAATTGTTTTGCGTGAACGGTAACGTGCAAAACAGAGTAATAAAATGATTTATGACGTTTAAGATGTGAGCTTATTTTTATATTATTGGCGTTGTTTTTTTCCTTCGTCGTTATTAACCAATTTTCAGCAGTTAAAGTTTCAGATCACACGGGCCTTTTTTTGCTGAGTTCTGCTTCTGATGTACAAAATTGCCTTTTTATCATTTAAAATAGATCTACATGTTAACTGGAAAAATTTTAAAAAGTAGGGCATCACTACGGGCAGTGTTTCGCGATATGAAGTTTGACTGGACTTTAGAAATAAACGCGCAATTATATCGATAATTTTTCTAATTTTACAGAAAATATGAATTGATATGTTGAAAATTAAATTACCATAAACATCATTTTCCTCAATATTGGAAAAATTTTGACTATTCTGTTTTTCACTCAGTGGAATCATAATTATCTGTACACTGTTTTATAATTTTAGACATCCTTCTCAATTTTCGGACAACTTTTGTGAGCAAAAGTGGCCAGGTAGTGCATCAATCTAAGGCAATTGCAATTAATTACATTCGGGGTTGGTTTATCTTGGACCTCATAGCAGCCGTGCCGTTCGACGTTGTGTGGACGATCCAAAGCCCTGAATCCCCTGTCGTACGTTTGCGAGTGTTCTATTTGAATCTTTATACAACTGTTTAAACTGCAGTTTTTTTGGCTTTCTGAAACATTAAAATCGAAAATTATATATTTAGTGAGAAAGCACATGGTAAGCAGTTGACCTTCTTCAAATACAACATACCTTTATTAAACTGTTGATGATGAAGCCTCGGTATAGATATATAAGCCTGTATCAGATCAGGCTTTCAAAAAATATCAACAACATTTTACCAGCCTTTTTAAATATTTTCGCGATAAAGGTGATGAAAAATTGCTTGTTTTAATGTAAACTTGACAAGCACACTTTGTGATATGTTTTTGTTTTCACTAAATTATTTAAACATGTACTGAGGCAGTGAAATTCAAGAAATACCCTTCAATTTCTGTCGATCCTGAATCACGAACGGGCATCCAATCAAATGACCATACGCACTTAAAAATTTACTGATTACCTGCAATTAGACAAGTAAAATGGACACAAATTGACAGACTAACAAATTTAAGTGGACGATATGCAACCTTAGTCAAAATCTGTTTATTTTAATAATCTGCGTAACAATGGAAAATTTTATTTTCTGCTTCCTATGAAATTCATTGCCTATCAACTTGTTGACTGGAGCACAAACAGCGCTTTGATTCAACTTTAAGTGGTAGGTGTCTGTCCTGTAATCGAAGATATTTTCGCAATACAGTAAATGGCTATTTGCAAAAATAAAATGCCAGGGAACCGTAAATTTAACTAAAAATGAGTCGACTATAAATTGATTATAAATCTGTACTTGCTGTCTTAGCATACTTATGACGACGAGATTTTAGCTTAAATGAGAAACCACTGGTCTGAGTTTTTGAATTCTCACAGACGTCTGTCGTCTGAAATGGAAAACAGCAAAAAGTAAACGGCGGACCATCATTTAAAAATTGATGACGGGTATGTTATGATTTCATCTAACTTTGCATGATTTGAAAGGATGGTTTAATACCAGCATCAAAGTGAACTTATAAACCTATCGGCTTATATAATTTTTCACCATTTGTTTATTCAGCTACTATCGCGGATGTCTTAATAAATTTTACTCGGCCTTAAGCGTTCTCTGAATGGTTGAAACATGGGTGCATAGAGGAGTTGACACAGTATGCGAATGGGAACCTAATACCTAAATCAGTGTTTATCACTTCAAAACGATTCATGTCCCATGGGGTAGCATAAGCCTTCTTAAAAGTTTCTCTCACCGACTGTAGTCGAAATTCAGCATAGTTATTGGATTGTCAACTCGCTTAAAGAAATCTGACAAACATTGGCCCTTATTTTCCTCAGAGGCGCACCTAAATTTGAAAGTTGGTTAATGCTTTAAATGCACAACCTTTCCAGTACAACGCGATCCTCACCGTGGACCTAACACAGTCCATTTTATAATTAAGGAGCTCTAGTGAGCATATCGAAAAACGGAAACATTTTTGCCACCTTTATATATACTAAGCAAAGTATGAAGTTACAATTATAAGATTACACTTAACCTGTACACACTTATCTGGCAAGGTATATTGCTGATGCCTTTCGCCTTGTTAGTCTCTTCTAGGAGGATGAAACAACGGCAGTAAGTGTGCATTTCCTTGACTGGCTGCCATATTTCCTCAGAGATATGAAGTTTGATTTCTGGATAAATTCTACCAGGTTATCTGAATTACGAGGATTGTTTTCAAATACACCGCATGGCATACTGTTTTCGCTAGACCAAGCGTAGAAAATTCAGTTACCAACAGCACACTCAAAAGTTGTAATGTGTGTTTTGGAATTTTTCGAAAGTGAGATTAAAAAGAAAAGGGGGAACTTTTTGGAGCCTGAGATTAACATTTTTTGAAATTTTACAATCAAGTAAACACACGTTTTCCTGAGAAAACACTTTCAAATCGAGGTTTTGAGACTTTCCCACCGACCGTATAGATTCCTATTGAATTTCCATTTTTTGTTATCTACCGATTAATCAGCTTCTTGCTTTGCATCCATTCATCTCATCATTCAAAATGTTTTCCCTTACTTTGGGTATTTTATATTGGCACTAAAATACACTAGGTTTAGATTTGTTGGTCATTCATGAGGGGCTAAGTTAATAATTTTCTTAAACTTGCCTTGCTTTCTTTTCCACCCTAACCGAGGTTTTCTTAACCTGACTGGTACAATGAATTTTTTGTGCTAAAACGGTTTTTTTCATATTGCCTTTTCTCCGCAGATGTTACGTTATAAGGTTGTGATGACTAAAGCACATTAAATTAGCAACTGCAACATAGTGAAATTGAAAATTCTGAAATTTACTGCTTCTTATTGAGTGAAAACAAAGCAAATAAATATAGTAAATAAAGCGTTTGGTTGCCGCTCTGTGCATACAAAATGCACTGTACTTTTGCCGTAGACATTAACGGTGTCACAAGAGCGTGGTTATCAAGTCAGAAAAAGGCTTTGCACAAGGTTACCCATTGCTTCCTGTCGCATCATATACAATTATTTATAGTTGGACTTGCTGTTTGTATTCGCTTTGAGAGTGGAAAAAGCAAGGTCGATTGGATGCATTCTAAGCACATAATTTCCCCTCTAAGATTGTGACAAACTTTCAATTGCCCTAACCAAGTCAAGGTCAAAGGTAGGAATATCTCTATCTGGCATAGATAATTCGGTTCATTTGGGACTGTTGGTTAAGCTATGGTGATTCTCTTGTATGTCAGCTTTTGAGCTCACTCTCTTCAATGTATGATCGCAATACTTTTAGAGATTCAAACTTTTTATAGAAGAAGAGGCGTATGTTTAACATTCTTGTGGGTGAACTTAATCCGATCACGCCCATATCCATTTATATTTACGCTGTTTTTCCATTGGCAAAGAATCTTTCTCGGAGAACAAATTTATGTTTAAACCTTAAACGACGTCCACACTGTCAGTCAGTTTTTGCAGGATCCGAATGTTCCCTCAGAACAAGGAATGAATTCAGAAACCTTGTTAAATGAACTACTGGATAATTTTACCCAGTTGAGTAAAACTCTGCGGCCTTTGGGAATTTTAACCTATGACAACTGGAGCAGGGCTCGGTGACAACGAGCGCTCTCTACGTTGAAGAAGCTAGGCTGGTAACTTGACCCAAGTAAGATTAAATTTATGGTTCCCAATGGGCCTCCTAGCTCAAAAGGTCAGAACGTTGGCTGTACTCAAGACTTGTCTTTGTTGCACTGAATTTGAATTCCACCGAGGCTAACAGTTTTTTACAACTAGGTCAAATTACTTACCCAAATCTAGTTAAAACATCCATAAAACAATTGGGTATTTTTTACTCACATCTTTGGGCATTGATCTTCATCCTAAGGGCCATACAATACGGAATCTATTGATATCTCAATACCGACAGATTTTGTCGATTTCATTTTAGTGACAGAGACAACCATCAGTTACCTTCTTCATCCTTTCACCTATTGTAGACAACATCAGTCTGATCAAAATAGATAGTTTGATAAATAGCCCAAATAGCTTTGAATAACGTTCATGTCATTCTCGGTGAGGATAACAATCTCCTCGTGCACATTTAAACCCGCTCCCTTTGTGGCTTGCACTTGGAATTCCCTTTATTTTCCGCGATAAATTTGCTTGTGCCCTAGATATACACGTCGGTCTTGATAGTAGATATGTTAACCTACTCAGACCTTGGTATCAGGTTCAAAGCACTGCCCAGCCTGATAATCGCTGTGTCATAGTCTGACCCAATGTGTTCGAATGAATGGCAATCAATACACTGTCAATTAAGCTCACTATCTGCATAATGTATGAAAAAAAAACGCCTGAAACGTTCGCTTACTGATTTTTGTAATCCGAAATGAAAACAAATGACTTTCTGAACTAAGATTGGGCCATTTTGAATAAAAATGTGATCTTTCATTGTGTTTTCAATAATAGTATCCGTATAAAGGGTTGACTGAACTAAGCTGTAACAAATATTTTCAAAGCCTTGGGGGGAACTGACATGACTGATAGGAAAAAAATGAAATAAGTTGACAAACCGTCATTCAGAATATTTTAGAATCCAAGCGAAAAAAACTAAAAATCCTCATCATATTCTGCAACAGCTGCACTACATTAGGGCATTTTTGGTACAACAGACCATTCAGTTTGAGTTTAAAGCCATCAGTGTCAGCCAAAATATGAGCTCATGGCCCAAATTTACGACATATTTCCTCAGTATGCTGCTCAAATGAAGTATAAACTTCTTTTTGCATCACGGCATGACCTAGAAGTATTTTAAATTACATTGAAATATGTAAGAATATACAAAAATATCAGATTACTCCCAGCAGTTTTAGGGATTGTTTGGAATATCATTAAAATGACAGGGAAGCATTTCAAATGGAAATGAAATTTGATCGGCAATTAAAGCAACCTTCAAAGGTGAAATTCTGCGTAATTGCGATAATTTTTTCATTCAGGCATGTGGTGCTTTTGCCTAACCCACTGTTATGATCAGCCAGCAGTATAAGGTCAGCTTGTGAAATCAGGGTTTTAAGAACAAATTATACTTTCAAATGAACGCTTTTTGGGAAGTTAGGTCAATATTTAAGGCTATTGACCTTGCTCGTAATATATTAATGCATTAAGTAAAGTGGCAAGAGCATAATAGACGAATGGACTCGGAGAACAAAGGATATGTCAACGTGTAATACGTGACATTACTACATTCCAACGTAATCCTTACGCTATCCATTGTGTTTTTTAGGATAAGCATTCGTTGCAGGGTTAGTAGGGTCACACAATATTTCGTTTACGAAATAAAGACCTAAGTATCAAGACAAATGGCACCTATCCAAGCGGCAGCTACTATGGTGCCGTTGAAGTTTTAAAACGTATCCGTTTTACTCTGATAACAAGAGGTCGCGCAGAGCGGGCCTCATTTGTACTCTTGTAAAAAGTTCAAATAAAAGTGTGTCAGGTGAGCTAGGAATGATATCGCGCATGTTTGGTTTGTGTGGTAAAGCAACTGTTTCTCGCAATCTGCTTACTCTTAGGGGCAACAAGCTGTTATGCAACTTGGTAACGAATGCTAACGATAACGAAAACGATAATTAGAGTTAGGATTAGGTTGGCGTTCTCCTTTTCTTCATTAAGCCCATCCATAAAAATCGTATTACTATCAATTCAATATAACTGGCTGTCCTATATTTTGTTTCCTGATTTGGGTAGCACATTACGTTCTCGCCAGTAAAGTAAACTGTATTTTGTTAAGTTTTCCTGTACATCGTGAAATTTCCTTCCCTTACTGAATTTAAATGGATACGCGAACCTTATTAAGTCCCAGGACTCATACACAGGGAAGCATGTTGTAACTCAAAAGTACAAGACTACTTTCAAAATTTGCTTTCGTCCGTTGTGGTTATGAGAAGGACAATGGTTTCGTTTCATGTGAAGTTGTATGGCAAAAGATTGATTTAACACAGGTACCCATTTACTAGTAAGAATTTCAAAATTTATTTGGATAGGTTCATGTTAGAGTATGTCCTGTTCACGTGTTTATTTGCGCTTAACAGCAGTCCAAGCCCAAATTCTACAAATTATTGCATATGGAATATCTGGGATAAGTATTTTTAGCGTTTGCTCTAGACTTATGAGTCTGCACTGGTGCCTTAATATAATTTCATGTTTTCCAAAAGCTACACGTGACTGAATTTTGCGCCAAGACTATATCTTAGACAGAAATGGTTTTCACTGCCACCTTGCGTAAAGAGACCGCTCTGCCTTCGGAAGACAAAACGTTGTCGTAAGTAGGAGGAAGTCTGGAGAGGACGAGTTGGCTTTGAGAACGGTTAATTTCTTCTGAGTTCTACCTAGGAACTAATTTTTAAAGTTAAAAAATAAAAATCCGTACGAAATTGTCAAGATCAGAAATTATTCATATTTATGTTTCTGCTGTAGTGTGAGGACAACACGCTTTGTTTGGGAATAGCTTTGGGAAGATCCAGCATCAAATAGTCTGTTAAATTAAAATTATGTGTGTTTCCTCTGTCCTTGGATGAGCGAAGATTTTGCGCAAAAAGCAGCACATAAATATCCTTAATAGCTATAGCTTCCTTTAATGTATTGTTGCTTATCGGGGTTTATTAAGACAGCAAAAATGAAACAAAGCATTATAAAACCGAGCTGGTTAAGTATCGTGTTTAACCATTGCATTGCTGCTAGACTGTCTTTTTCTCAGAAGTTCTTTAAGTGTAAACGATGCAAAATCTTATAGCTTCCAGCTACCTTACGTTGCGTAGGACTTCAGCATTTAACGAAAACTAAAGATGAAGGACCATAGTCACAAAGAGGCTTCGACAATGACGGAATTCTGTACACGTTTTTCTTATTCACAGGGATTTAAAATCTCGACAACCAGTGCTGTTTTTATTGCCTTCCGCAGCTGCCCATACTATTGCCAAAAGTCATTTACTGAACTGCGATGGCACACACTGTAAAGATGGCCAAGATGTGGTATGCCTTTTAACCAGCAAGTGTCCAACGGTGTATAATATGACAGGCTGCAGTATTTTGTACTCTGAATTTAGGCTTAATTAAAGTTTAAATTCAGTTATCTTTGCAGAATGTCAAGGTAAAAATGAAGTCATTTTTGATTAATGCAGTGCATGGTGGATTGGATATCATACTGACCAAATGAAGCAAAGTGCACTTTTCCTTTATGATGGTAATTATTTTGAAATAGAACCGTTGTTCTTTTTCTAGCCATTGACCATGAAATACCTACCATTTCATACACCTCATAGTGCATGAGAACGAAAAAGAGAGTATATGAACTTTTGGAAAAGTTTAGACTGCTCCATCAGATGAGCGATATTTTTTATTGAAGGCAGAAAGGCGAGAGTGTAGATTTTTCTGGAAGCTCTGCATAAGTTATGTTTTTATACTTCTATGTCGTATTAAAGCTCAGATGGTTGTTTTTGTGCACAATTTGTGTAAATTAAATTTAAAATTATGGAACCGATAAAGTTGGAATGAGTAGACATTTCTTAGTTAAACATTGCATTTAATTTTGGGCTTTTAATTTAAGTTCATCTTATGAGTATCTGTTGAATCATTATCCTTATAACTGCTTTGGCAGCTCTGACCGACAACATAAGAAACATTCACCAAAACCTTGCTCCTTCCCGCCTGAAATAACGCTTGTTCGTTAAGGGTCAATTTCACTCGGAGGCATGCATATGTGGCTCACGTTCAGAGCTAAAAACTTAAACACGGCTTAGCAGCCTGCAAGTCCCACTTTGCAAAGTGCTATTTGACTAAATTAGGAAGGATTTATTGATCCATATAACATTTTACGATGACAGGAAGACCATTGGAAATTTTAAACTCTAACTCTAAGACATTGGGTCTTATATGAACCCGTACATTAAAATGTGCAAGGAGTTTAAGTAGACCTGTTAAAAATATTTAAAATGGAAAAATCAAGCACTTCAATTTACTTGAAGATAGAAGGGTTTGGGAAGCAGGTTGCATTTAGTTATACGGGAAAAATTAAATATGTAACAAGAACAAGCTGAGAGTTTTTCTCCTCTCTTTTGAAGGAATTTATTTTCTTAGTTAATTCTGAGTGCTTATGCACGGTAATGGTAGGAAGTATTAAATTCATCGTTTTGGTCACATATAATCAACATTCTAGCGAAATGCGGCATCGTTGGAGCAATCACACCCAATGACGTCTCTTATAGGAAACCTAATGAAGCCTTAACTGTGCGCTTCTACTGTCTGCACGAGGCACAAGAAGTAAACATACTGATTAAAACCAAAGCATCCCTATCTGGTATTCCTTCATATGGTTTAGCACAATGCATGATTGATCGCCTTTCTTTTCTGGCCACAGGTTTACTAGCAAATTATACTTCCACCAATGAATTCCTGCAACGCATTAGACCAAAAATTGAGCTAAATGAAGCCGTCGTGCCATGTGATTCAGTTTCATTCTTCACATTCATTCCACAACTACTAATTATAGCCACTATGAATCAACGTTGGGTTGAGTGCTACAAAGAGGCAGACAACACTTGTAGTCAGAACATCTCCTTTAGCTTCTAGGACATGTTCTCATAGCCTTCTTCCCTTTTGAGGTAGAAAGCCATGATAAGGGCATTCTTATGAGGCGTCCCTTATCAGGCTTGATTGCTTAAGGGATCCTTCAACGGACAGAATACTTATGTTGAGAAGGTATGTAGGCGAAATCCTGGGCCCACCATGCTGGTGACAAATTCCTCGTTTTCAGAACACCTCTCAGCAAGAAACTTGAAATAATGCGCTCACTTGACTTGGATATCAATTTCACGATGAAAGCCGAACGAAACAACCGCACTTCCTTCATTGCCTGCCATTTGCACAGGTGTGCAACTGCAAAACCGTTAAGTACTCTGTTCTTAAAATCCATCGACGCAAGATTTATTCTACCCTACAATGGTAATCACCCTCTAGCGCACAAACCTAGCTGCGCACGCGCCCTTGTCCCAAGAGTAGAATCCCACTGCAGCATACTAGCCGAATGAGGAGCTAAGTGACTTACCTTTCATAAGCTCTTCAGGCCAATACGTATATAATCTGTGTTACCATGAAACGCAGTTGCCATGATAACAGCCACAGGAACAGAAATTCGATGTCTGGAAGGATATTTAAAACGTTCAGATAGTCTCCGAGGTGTCCTTTATATATTAAGCAGCCGCCAGTATAGGTATAGCCCATCAATTCTGTCACTGTCGTTCGATGCGCATTGAGAATAGGCTGCAGCTCATTAAAACGATCCGCAGTTGTCCAAAAATAAGGTTTAAATGGACTGAAATGCAGTGAGTGAGTTGGAAAATTATTGCATTTCCATCCATTTGAGTTCAACTATGCAACTCGGAAGCTACACACAATCTATCAGCTATCAAACCACATCGGAGAAACTGACAAAAATTTTGGCCTTTAAGCAAATACCATTTTGGGCCGACGCAGCTGGAAGGACATAAACGCTCACGCCTTAGGGACGGTATTCAGACGCCAAGTTTATCGGTTAGCATCCTTACCTTCATGCTGTCTAGAAAGCCACGCCGAAGCAGCGATAAAAGAAACTGTTCCAGCTCACAGCGGACTACCTTGGCAATTCATTTGAATTTCTGTTTGAATTTGTTAATTTAATGCTTGAACATACCAAACGCCCCTACAATCTGCAATATAATAAATTTTCTCCGGCGTAGTCGTTCTCATTCTTAAGTTCACTTGTCTGAGGCAATGTAGAGAAAAGTTCTTTATCTGCTCTGGTAAGAGAGAAGACCATCTTCTGTAACTTGAGAAATATTCACTTCAGTGCGATGGTCAGGTACTTTATTCTTTATTTCGGCATTTTTGAGCAATCTAAAATGACCCTTTTGAAGCTCGCATTGAGTGTGTGCATGGTTGTGCCATATAAAAGTGTTGTTTCTTTTTGGGACCGCATTTCAATGAAAAAACTTTGTGTTAAGTTAAATAATGGCAAACTGAAAATTTAAAGCGATATACCATTGTGGAAGTATTCCAAAGAAACCCTTTATGAGTTAAATTACATATAAACATAAATCAGTCTAAATCTATTGTTTATGGGCTTCTTGAGCAAACCCCAATTATTTTTTTGAATTTCATAAAGGATTCGTGCACGCTTGTGCCATATAAACTTTATGTATTCTTCTTGGAATACAATAAACAGTTGAAGTTAACTTCTACTAAAATACAGCTTTAAATCTGAATCAACACTATTTTAGTATATACCAAATGCTAACCTTATCACCGATATCAAATTACCTTAGAGCTGTCTACAGCCCCTAGCAGGACATGAATATCGCAATTTCAAATGACAATAAAACTGAAGTTATAATTACACTTACTATCTGCTGAAGATTTACATATGTTCATGCAACCTTCTGGTGGGTAAGCAGTACAAAATCTTTTCCTATCTCCTTATCTCATGTTTCGAAATCTACTGAAAAATCGTTAAATGCAAAGACATTCATCAAGAATTTACTACTTAAATCGGATTAACGGCTGTGATTGGAAGTCACATGTATCTGCAGGTCACTTAATTCGGCGCTCACAAAGAACTTGAATTTCACGGCAAACATCAGCTTTAAAAAGAAGAAGAGGCTTTCACAGGGAGGTGTTTATCAGGTGTCTCACGTTTTGTGTAGTTGTTTCGTACCCGCATCTTTAGAGACCGGATATTCATGCTCACTGCTCACATTAAATGCCACTCTTCGCCTTGTGTAAGTTGGACCGCCTGCGTGGCTGCGTTGGACCCGCAACTCGCCATAGTCTGTATCGCCATCGCCACCCCCACCCCCACTAACGGGCTGTGTTTGAGTCGGTCAGCCTTTCACCAAAGCCTCTTCCTCCATCCTTGCTGGTGACGGAGATGATTGGTAGCCCTGATTGTTTTACGCTCTGGCGGTCTTTTGTCAAGAGGGTTCATAACACCAGATAGGTGCAGGCAGCTTAATGTGGCGGTGGATTGAGTGGTCGGTGGACCTCCAGGCTTCTTCTATCTGCTTTGACGTGTGATCCTTGCCTCGGTTCACAACTTCAACGGCCTCAAAGTTGAAGACTTGGCCCATCTGCGTGGCATGGGTTGTCACCTCTGTCTTTATACGGTGAACTGATGCCCGGGCATTTGATTTTGCAGCTGTCGGCCGGTTTTCTCCAACATAGTCGCTACACTGAAGTCGATAGCTAACGGTTTACTTATCCTGCTTAGGGAAAGGGCCTTTTGGCTGCATCCCCTGTTGATAAATTGTTGAGTTAGGCCTGTGAGCAATTTCTATTCAGAGAGACGCGAGGGATACAGCCACGGTTTAGGAGGCCCCTTCCATCTACGGAATGGTTCGCCACGATTTTGGCTGACATGAGTCTTTATTCCGCTTTTTGTGGCATTCTATTCCGTTCAATGAACGCTCGCGGATAGCGCTTAGCTCTAAAATGCTAATGGAGAAGCTTATTCTTGCCCCGTTTGGCGGCTAGCCTCCTGCAGTGAGTTTCAACTCGTCGGTATAGCATGCATACACAACTTCGCTTGTGTTTCATATGACGGTTGCTAGTGTAACTCAGCATTTGCGACGTAACCTACGGTTTTCGGTAGACTGACGTTGACATGTTGCGGTTCGGTTGGCGGTAGACTAGAACATCTAAAAACGGAAGTCTACCCTTTACTTCTTCTATCGTTAACTGCAGATGTGTTAAAATCAAGCTTAATCGCTATTTTGTGTGGGTGCTTCTATCCTGATCGATGAAGACAAAGGTGTCGTCACCGTAGTGGGCCCGCAATTTCGGTTTGTTTTCTTGGAAGAGCTGGCTCTCGAGTTTTTGTAGAACCCCCTCGGCAAAAGCCAAGAGATTGCGGACCCCATTTAGGTGCGTTTGATTTGCTCTTGTCTGATCCCTTCAAAGGTGAAGAATTTCTTGAGACAATCCTTCATGAATTCTATGAGATCTTGAGTTCCGGTCAGAGCCTGTGGTATGGACGTGAAGAGTGAGCTAGCATCAAATGACACCATCTCACCTGGTTCAATTGTGACCGTCTTTATTTTCTCGAGGAATAGTTATGCTGAGTGAATAATCGTCTGTGAGCCCACTGTGAGGAATTTTAACTTCTGGAATAACCAATTGGCAAGCCCGTATGTGGGCGTGCATGGAACGGAAATTATTGGCCGACGGGAAACATCTGATTTATGGATTTTTGGTGGGCCATAGAATCGTGTCATAGCCGTTTCTGCGAGCTTCGCCATATACCAATCCTTGACGGTGATCACTTTATCGTTCTCCAATCAAGCCAGAGTTCTGCTCACCGTCATAAAGAAGTGACTTTAGACTGACGGCGCCACTGTCTTTGTAAGACTTTCGATCGTTGAGGGGCATTCGGATTTTGATTCGGTAGCCCTCATTGTCAAGGACAACCGTTGACCGGCATTTGTCAGCCGGCAGAATAGCTATTTCGGTGTCTGCTTTTAACTCACTTAGGGCCTTATGCTCGTCTCTTAGCCGCGAATGGGTTTTTGAAGGCGACATGAGCAGGCAGGTAACTTGATGCCGAAGGAGGTCCTTGGCCTCATCTGTGAAGTCGGTTTGATGCAGCGCCGATTCGACGGAGGCAATAAAGTGTACCAGATCCACATCGGTTCGGTTGAAGCTGGATCCACATTGAAGAACTTTTGTTTGAGCCTCGGTAAGTCGTTTAGACGAGATAATGCGTACTAAGGTTTGCTTAGTCTCCGAGTATTGTGCGGTCTGCAGTGCCCTGAACTTAACTGATAAGTCTAAATCCCTGTTCACACGCTTCTGTCATCCCACGGATAGCAAGGCATCTCTAATGCGAGGGCGGTTGCCTCATCACAGCGGCCTGTGACAAGCATCCTGAAGTTCTGAATGCTAAATGCTATTTCTTTAGTCGCAGCTGGCAATCTTGTATGAGCCAATTTCCTTTGCGTTTGCCCTGGCAACCAGGGCCTCTGAGCATTTGCCTAATTGGCTGTTTAAACAAGAAAATAAAGTGCCACGGTCTTAGATTACTAAACAGCTATTGGACAGTGGGCACTCTGTTGACCTTAAAACTGCTTTCCGGGTACTTTTTCGGGCAGGAACAACTCGGGTTTTGCGCTACTTGGAAGCAGGGTATATACGTAGGGAGAATCTCGACCTTTGCAAGCAACAAGACCACGTGGCCAACCGACAATTGCCCTGGAAACTTTCACCTCTAGATTTCTCACGGTTATGAGTTGTGTTAACTCATCCGCCACCTTTTCTTTCCTCTGAAGTTGTAAGCTAACGCGTTGACCAGATTATTCTTGACGTTGACATCCGAACTTTGCTGTTTTATATTGGCTTTCTGTAAATTCAAACTGCTGTCTACTTCCATTCGTTATCTGTGTTATGCAAAGTCGGGTTGCAGTTGATAAGCCGTCACGAAATGTCTTGGCACCAGTAAATCCTGCTGTATACGCCTCTTTTAAATTCATACCCGGGATAAAATGCTTCAAATTATTCCTGAAAATTTATTTTTATATGAGTAAATAGGTAGATTTTGCTAACCTTTCTTAATTTTATGCCCTAAACTTCAAGCAATTTATATTGCTCTGGCATCCCAAAATGTAAGCGGATAATTTTAACAGGATATATGATGTAACGAGAAGTCAAACGAGACTATTTAATTTCATAGGAAGAAGAAGGGGTTCACCGGGAAAGTTTCATTCTATGACTGGCGTTTTGAGCAGTGGTTTCATCTACCTTTCCTCAGAGCCTGGAAATTCAGGCCCACAGCTCTTATTCGATGTCGCCCTTTGTCTTGTGCGTAGCCTGTCAATAAAGACTAGCACTGCGTCATACCCGAATCTAACTGGCACTTTGTAATTTATTTCTAGACCACATTGTGCGTTTCGACACTTGGAGTTAATTAATGGCATAATCATGCATTCAAATGGCAAGATTTCAGTTTAAAAAGTTCAAGTTGGCTTATCTCATGAAAGGTTAGTCTAAATTATGAAATGAAGTCTCGATTAGACAGAATTATTTAGGTAAGACTGCAATACTTATGATCATGCATGAGAATCCTGGATATTTCACTCATACTAGTATTCTGGCTTCTAAATGAGCTTTTGTCTGCAAAATTGCTTTAGTAGTATTAAGTTTTCCTTATGATTTCCAATGCATTTATACTTTTTAATATATTTTTTAGAAAACAGATAGAAAAATATTATTCTTATACTCCTTCAATTTCACCTTTCATCTTTTTTCGATTTTGTGCATGAAGGAAGCGTTCCTTTTGCCTTAGCATAATATTTCAGTGTTTGATTTTTATGGTCACGAAATGCCCATTCACATGGCATCGTATTTATCCGTTTATAAATGCTGTTTATTAAGTGTGCAATCTGGCCCTTGTTCTTTGCATAATTAAATGAGCTACGAATATCATCTTAAACCGCCGGAATGTTTATAAATTTCCCTAGCCGGAAAGTAAATAAGTTGCTGTTTGAATACCCCAAGTGCAAGTCAAACTTCCGGTAGGATTCAAAATTATTCGGGAACTGGACCTTAACCTGAAAGATACGCTTCTTCAAATAATAGAAAGCGTACTTTACCACCAAATAATTAAAAGAAAGATTATTTTCGCGCCTGCTCAATACGACATATACCTGAATTTATACGTGCAGTGAAAATCAAAGGACAAAACTAATGCTATTTTCAGTATTTGGTTTGACCGAGACTATATTTAGCAGGCAGTTGAAAGTACGCTCATTGAAATGTCGACATCCAGATATAACAGACATACATTGGGGATTATGTAACCCACTAATATATATTATACACTTCCTATATAATCCTTTCTTATCGATCAAATTCATTTCCGGATTTGAGTTTTAATTAAATAGCATTCTGCTTTTATAACTCTTGAATGACGGAGGTTTGCGTTTGCATTTTAATTAGTTTGAAATGGGAAATAAGCATGCTGACCTTCAGTGGCGCCTTCCTGTTAGGTGCAATAATTGGAATGAAATCCTGAATCACCTTAATTTAGGAGCAACACTTATACTTATCTTTCTTCAGGAGCTTTAGCACTGCTAGCTTGATCCTCTTTGTATTTTTCTTATGATATTGCCTGTAAACTGGCATTAAATACAATTATTTACTAGCTACTTGACTAAGTATTCTAGGGCGTTCATTTATTTACAAGCCACATTGTATGGAATCTATACCGATTGAGATTAGATACGAAAAGACTTATTGGGTTTCTGAATAATCACGATTAAACGGTCATTGTAATTAACTTTACCAAGATAACGTGAAAGGATAATTGATAGTTCATCCAGATTGTTGAGATTATACGTAGAGGCCTCTCATTCCTCCACTTTGTCAACATATATAACTTAAGACTGTGGTTTATTATTGTGTTTGAATTACATTTACCGGATCACATTTTATGTCTGTGCACATTTTGTTTGAATACAACCAGTTTCCTAAAAAAAGTAGTGCCTTTACACCGAAATGCAGCAGCAGTTTTTTTTGTTGACAAAAACATGAGGCAACCAAATAGATCTCATCTGTTGAAGTGGATTTCACAACTTCAGTTTTTAAACAAATCATTTTAAAAGCGTTTTTTTGATAATTTTTCTACACTAGGCAAACTGGATGCATCTGATGAAGCTTGCAAGACTGCTGCGGTTGGCTCGATTATTCCAAAAGATTGAACGGTATTCTCAATACAGTGCAGTCGTACTAGGATTGTTGATGTGTATGTTCTTTCTCCTGGCCCACTGGTTTGCCTGCGGATGGTACAAACTCGGACGGACAGAAGTTATGAACGTGGCGATACGAAATCACAGTAAGAGCGCCATAGGAAAATATTTTACTTCGAGGATGATGTTCTGAGTTGCAGGATTGAACACGTGTTTACAAAGACTCCTTGTAAACTAGTTTTGAGAAATTGTAGCTCAATGTTTTATTGAGTGAATTAACAATGACATTTTTGGAGTGATGATATGAGATCTAGATGTTACTTAAACGTGTTTTTTTATCTATAATATATTAAGTGTAAACCAACATTAACTGATTTTAACTGGATAATTATTTTCCAACATATGGTTAATCTTAATTTCTCACTTTTTGTTTTTATAATCTATGATGATACAATGTAAGCGACAAGCATAACTTGAGCTTTCACACTAAGCGCCTGGAATGCAGTTATTATTAGTGTGCAAAGTAAAACCTATTTGTAACTAATATGAATATAGCAAAATTACAATCAAGCATAGGAGAAATAGTGTGAAAATATGTGTGAGGTGGGTATTTTTATGAAGTCATTTAAGGGTACCCACAACAAATGTCCTTTATTTTTATTGGAACGCACACAATCAAGAGAAATTTGTATCATCATTACAGTGGACAGTATGGAATCGAGAGTTTTCAGAACTTCTCAGGCATTTGATAAAAAACTTAAGAGCTAACTGTTTGCAAGCCTAGGGTTTGTTTTTGAGAAGTTAAGCATTTTCAAATGTAAGCCCTGTACGACGCTTTCTACTCGAAGTTTGAGCACGATAACACCTTAAATTCACCTTTGAAAATCTTTTACTCCCTGATCTACCCACGTGCGTTATCCTAGCGTGCGCAGGGATGATCTGAAAGAAAGCAACATTCTCCGACGTTGTACTTTGCATGCGTTCCACATTCACCGCTTTCCTGTCAAGATATTGAATTTCTTCATCCTTGCTCAGGGATGATAACCCTCTCCGGGCAATAACTAGCGAAGCAAATGTTTTGCGAGTCGATTTCCAATAAAATAAGATTCTCTAATTTTCCGAAAGAAAACTGCTTGTTCTTCCATCCACTGCATGCCAATAAGAAGTTCAGTTACTCTTAAAGACAGTTGTTATCTTGTACGAAAGGTAACATTACTCCTTGCTGATTCATGAAACGTTCTATAGAAGTTTGGTTAAAAAATAATTGCAATAAATATTTTACTCCTTGTTCTTTACAATATAAACTCAAACTTGCATTGGCTTGATCTGTAAGAGTAATTTAATCGAAAAAATAAAATAGCATTGCGGAAGTTTTATTGCTCTCTACCTCGGTAGAACCTAGTTACTGATATATATACGCATTATAGTAAATATACTTTCTGCCTGTGCACTAATTGAAACGTTAAATCTACTTCTATAAGCTATAAGATTAGGCTGACTATTGTAGCTGAAGTGCGTGAACAAGTCGGCCAAATGGACGATGAGCGCACTTCCACTAAATTTAATGTGCTCGTTCGCAAAAAAAAACACGGAAATGGGCCCGTAAATCAATGGTAGAACGGTGCGCTTGAAAACGTTAGATGACAAAGAACGCAAGTTCACACATTCTGTCCGGCAAAGTTAGGGTTTGGATAATTAGTGTTGATGACGACTTATGAGACAGACGTTATCTTTAATTTCGTAAGGAGCAAGCACGATTTGATAGCAATTGCTTTTATTATTTTTGGGCAGTTTGTTTTACTTGCACTAACCGTCTATTTATATAAAACCGTTGTGGAATGCAAATTTAGTGAAGAGCCTCAAAAGGCTCTGTTCACCTCGATTTTGCAGAATATTTTGTTGCAAAGCCAACAGGTACTCAAGATCATATGGAGATTTTAGTATATATTTTAGGCCAAGTATTTATTCTCTGTCTTCATAATTGAGAAAGCTCGCTCAAATTTTATATGTTAGCAAACAGCCGTTCCTTTCTTTCGTGTCCTTTTTATTGTTCTGCTTCCACAAAAGTCGGCGGTTACTTGACCTCCTCTAAAGGACTGACTGCAATAGATTTCCAGCACAGCCCATGGACAAAAACGTCTCTGTATGCGTTGTTCAGCCTGCTTTCATCACATCCTCGCCATTTGTTTCTTTGGCTCCTCCTGGTCGCTATAGAGACTGTAAACGCACTATTTTTCTGCAGTTTAGCCCACGAGGTGATCGAGAATTATTTCGAGCTTTTTTACTTGAGCATCATAACCTTACAACTACAGAACTCCTTTCGGCTTGCTTAGTCACACCTATCCTGCTAAAGGTCTGAGAAAGTTGGCAAAGTAGCGATATTTATGGCAAATAGACGTCCAGCAATAAGTGAAACATAAGAACCAATTATATTATAATATTTTTGAGGCATCAAATGTGCTATTAATAAGCAAAACGTGAACAAAAAGATCATAAACAAATAACAAACAAGTATTCATTCGACAGGGTAAATATGCAAATAAAAAGACCCATAATGGTCGAATAGGTTTGGCAATGACGCCAAAGGAATAAATCTTACTTTGATGCAGCGAAAGCAAGCGGTATGCAGTAAAATACTCTGAATTGCAAAATAAGTTCGAATTTTACCCTACCTCAGTTTCTTCCACAGGCTGACGTAAACTTTCTTAATGAAAACTGATGGGTTAATACATCTTCATTTAAAGTGCAAGATTGTTATGACTTTAAGGAAACGCTTTTTGAGCAAACGTATGGTAAAAGAGGAAAGATGCTTGCGTTTCTCAAATGGAAAAACCATTTACGTAAAGGTTTGGATGACTTCCAGTTAACCGTCTTATGATAAATTACACCCACATTTGGTTGTTTAGTGTTATTCTTGGGAAGAAAAAAAATCTGCTTTCGGCATCTACTTTCCTTATTGGGTTTAAGCAGCATACCAAGGTGCAGTAGAACCATAAACTGACTCAACGTTAGGTTTTGAATTATCTGAACGCTGTGTCTAAGATCATCAAACGGTGATGGAATACTAGGACTCTTTGTGCCCAATTAGTTCATTAGTTTTTGCTGCATATAACTGTGATAGTTTCAGCTGTGTCTCTGTAGTTCACCCTCTGTGATGAACATTTTTTTCAAATCAAGGCTTAATTTACTTGATTTTATATAATGTTTCAAAATATTAACCATTTTTTAGTTTGCTATTGATTGGCATCAATCTTACGGATAGTGGATTAGTATGTTCTTAAGTACAGGCTTGCAAAAAGACTAACTTTTTAAGTTCATTTGTCCATTCACGCAAAAGATAATATAATTTGATTCCTCCTTAATTTATGGAGTTTGATTTTGAACTAGCACGTCAATTTTCAGAATAACTTTTAATATACATGGTCTTGGCGTCATTATCCATCTATTTTATTTGCCGTTTAACTGTGGCACACTGTCACGGAGGTGGTGCACGTAAGTAAAAAAGCCTAGATTTATGAGCATCTCATGGTCATTCTCTTAAACATTCATGCATATATAAAACAATAAAATATTTTCTCAAATAGAAGACTTGTATTTAGCAAAGCTTATAGTCTTATTTAGAAAAAAGTAAATTAATTCAGTCATAAACGTTTTCTATTTCAGATAATTCAACTTGTTTAATTAGTTTAGTGTCACATTTATTTTTCTGCTCATCTATTAAAGGCTGGCTGTACGAATTGTCAGAAAGAACGCAAACGTATTTCACTGCCAACATGACGGGTGGACCAAGTCCTAGCAGCGTCTACGTCTCCAGCCTGTACTTCATGATGAGTAGTTTAACAAGCGTGGGGTTCGGTAATGTTTCTCCAAACACAACGAACGAAAAAATATTTTCAATAATCGCAATGCTTGTTGGAGGTGAACTGACAATATATTTCGTGGTGCTATATTTACTTAAATTTTGACTTTTTTAAACACATTCAATATGACCAGTAAATTCTTACTTATTTTTTTAAATCCTTATTTTTTCTGCTGTAGATACCACTGAAAATTCGTTTTCCTTTATCAACTTTGTTCAGGATTTGAAATTATTTGACTACTGCATGTTTTCCTCTAAGTTATCTTGTTAATAGGCCATTTTCCTAAACTCATTGTTTCAAAAGCATTCGCAGTTAAAAATCAACTACATATTCACGCTTCCAACAATAATCACACAATTACTTTTGTAATAATAAAACCGTTAAAGCACATTTTAACTTTACGGTGGACCTCTTTCCGGTTCCAGCAATCTATATTACCACGATGTGACGTGTCTAAGAAACGTCTGCTCACTTTCATTATACAACAATTTATTAACTCTGGTTTGCTGTAAGTATGGATTAGGATTGGAAAAATGAAATATGATCGTGCCACAGAGTTCAGCAAGTTTGCCCCAAACCTGCGCTTACATAGAATTATACTGCACATGCCTTCCACGCTAAATGCTAAGAGAAGTTAAATACGTTTATGCTTGAAATATTCAACCAAACGAATAATTTTCTTGCGAGGCAATACTTATTTATCCATGAAAGATGCACTTTTAGAAGGATTAACTACACAAAATCTTTCTATTTTGTGTCAGTTTCTGTGTTTATGTATTGTTGACGTTCTCTTTTCCATGCCAGCAACCTAAAAACTGACAGTGAAGGATATATGAAGCCAGCTAGTAGAGTGCACGGGAGACAGTATTTTGCAGGACACAATATTTTTGTTGGGTATAATGCCTATATGTTAAGGCAAGTAACATACTAATTCCTCCTCTTTGCGTTTTAAGTGTACCTAACAGGGTCAAAATATGACATGGCAAGGAACTTCGGGCTTGAGCAAACGTCTTCGTAGCACGGTTCTGGGTTTTCCAACCCTCATTGGTCTTCATGTATTGTTTAACTTCAAGTGATTGGCGTGTGTTGATGAAATTTTTCCATCTAACAAAAATTTGATAACCATTGTATAGCGGCCACTTAAACCACTGTGCTGTCTTCTACGCTGAATTATGTTAGCAAGCAATGAATAAGGTTCACTTAGAAAATGAAAGCATACTGCTGTAAAGAGTACCTATGGCTAAGGGGGGTGTAATTTGTGTACACTGAGCACGTTTTCGGTATAAATTGTTTTTCTTTAGTGTATTTCGATATTATTGCGCTAATGAATATATACGCTCATGTAACTACAATCCGATTTACTTGGCAAGGTGAGCCAAAAGGTACGCTTAATGTCCTTTTAATGTTGGCTACTTGATCAAGAAAGAAAATGCATAGTGTTATTCAAATTGAATTAAATGCTTTCTTAGTTAATTTTGAATTAAAATAAATAAGACAGCTCGTTACCTTTTGAATTCTGTAGGGTAATCATTTCAGTTGTTTCTTATATTTTATTGAGAGACTTTCGCAGGTTTAACAGTAAAAGGATTATTCATAGCTTAATCTAAACAATAGAAATTTTAAGTAATTTATAGATTTGTATCTTTAAAGAATGCATGCTCCTTGATGAAGTCAACCTATTTAGTTTATATAACTTGTAAGGCGCTGACATATATTTTTTAAAAATTCTTTATTTCCAAGTTGATATATTTTGTGAAATATTTCCTTGTATGCATGTGTGCACTCTGTGGCTCAATTTGAGATTATGAGAGAGCCAATGTCTTATGTGGGTAAAATTAACGATTCTTATATTTGCCTTTTTTTGTCCAAAGTGTTCTAATATATTGCAGGATATTGTAATTTTATGCTCTATTGCCGAATGGCGTTATCTACAAGAATATACCAACAAAATGCGGCCCATATTTACCGGTAATTTGTGCATTAACAATGGTGGAATATGTAATTTATCGGATGAACCACAAGCTCACTGTTTTATTTTGTATTATTCTCCTCATCAGTCCTTAATTTTTCAATTCTTAGTCTACACTGACACTCAAACGCATGTTTCATATTTCCAAACGGTTTGAAGTAAAACTGCAGAGCTTCTCCTACCTAAATCGTTTTGTATTTTGTTTAGCGCTTATGCACGCGGCAGTGTTTGGGAATGTTACAACAATTATTCAACGGGTTTACGCAAGACGCTCGGCCTATCAAATGAAGAACCAAGACCTGAAGGATTTCACCCGTGCACATCATCTACCAAAACAGCTCAGGCAAAGAATGCTTGAATTCTACCAGGCAATGTGGTCAATAAACAGGGGCATTGACAAACAATCGGTCAGTTAAGAAGAGACTACAGAACAATTTCACATTTTTGTGCAAGGTTTCCCACTAACGCTTTTACATTTTGTGCTCAGTACACAGTTAGGCAGGATGGTGGGTTTTCCTTGTACCTTATTGTGGTCGAACTTTTTTAACCTAGGAACACTAATGAAATTCAATTTCGAATATTTATTTTTCGCAATAAACTTCAAAAAACTAATGTGTTTATCATCTGTAGGGTATTTTATCTATTCTATACCAAGCGAAAATGCTCGAATTTGAGTGATTTAAAATTCGGTTTTTCTTTAATTCTACCGATGCGTACAACTGACTTCATTTAGATAATTAAGCATTGTTTGCAAAATTTAATAAAATTGTTAGTTTTCTAACGATATTTTTAATGACACTGGTAAAATTATTAAAAATGTTACATGTTGATATGTATACTTTCCCTACGCTTTGGTTTGTGTATAACATCAGTCATTGTTCCTTTTTGCCCTTAAGTGTGAATAAATCCGAAATATATTTATGGCATGATTTCATTCTGAAAAGATTTCATTTCATCTTAAGATACTTGAATATCCATATTGCGGTTAATTGAGGGAAAACTGTCTTCAAGTCATTGTTGAATTTTCTTTCAGGGGCTATGAAGAGCACGCATTCATCAACCGTGAAAGAATGGATAGAACATTATATAATCAATTTAAGTGACCCGGCAAATATGCTTTATAATGATGGGCAACTGGTCTATAATCACTTATTTTGTTTATAAAAGAGTAATTTAAATATGAGTCTATTTGAATAATCCTATAATTGGTAAACTAAAATGCAAAACTTCATCAGTTGAACGACTGCATTTTTCGCATTTTAGTGACTTTTTGACCTCCTAGTGAGTGATCTTCGTTTTTGACAAGAGAATATGATGGTATAGAAATCTAGTGTCAGATTTTAACCATTGGTGCACAGTGGCTTTACTTTAACTTGTTCTAAAACATCTCCTTTAAAAATATCTGATTAAAACTGAAACCAAGCTGAATCTTCATCACCTTTGAACCTGTATTTATTAACAGCAAAATTTCTAAGATGTGGTTGTAAAATTTTGATATTTAATGTTTTGTTTGTTGTAGTATAAATTTACTTTCATTAGTTGAGTGTCAACTCTAAACGAAGGCATACTATCTTATCCACTTTATGGAGTTGGATTCTTAAACCTACTTGCAGGAGGAATAATTAAAACAGCAATTAAAACTAAACAGTATCATAACGATTTGCTTGAAACTTGTTATGAATTATTCTGCAAAATTTAAACTCTTAACTAAGGATCATCCATAGACATAAAATATAATACGCAAATGATACTGACTAGTGCTGTTGAGATGATAGAGCTCGCATAAAAATCAGGCCACTTACCAATATATTCTCCAGTTTTAAATTGCAGAAGAAGAGATAGAATAAGTATGTTTCGATTGAGCCTTTAGTTTCATAATACATGTACAGGCACTTACCGGTTAAACTGATAGGTCCGAGGCGTTATCAGTGTTTTACGCAAGTATGATTATAAGGTGGAGATTTCGAGACTTCACTTTCTGCCCAGCTTACTATATGCTCTTACAACTTGTCAAAAATAACCTGTTAGTCCTGTGGCTTTACTAATGGTTATAGGATTGCGTAGTTCAAAGCGTTGCTTTGCGAACGGTTTTCTCACTGAGGTAAACTCCTGTAAGGAGTCCTTTGGTAAGCAGGTAAATTTAATAAAAACAGATTTTTGTTAACCAAGTAAATGTAAGCCAGACGGAATTTATTCGCCTCACGTTTCATCGTTATCATTCTGGAACACGAACTCTGGAACCTAAAATTAAAAATTCTGGCTATTCTCGCCGACAAGCACCAGCCCAGTCATGTTGTTTAGTTTGTTTGGGGAAATCTTTTCCCTCCAGATTTGTGCAGTAATATGGCACAATTCTAATCCAGCAATTAAACTTCAACGAACAAACAGCTATTTAAATTCCCATAAGAGGTTCATTTAGCACATACAAACTGCAGCAAACTCGATATCAGTCAATCATGAAATAAAACCGAGGATGGATATTTTTGTTGAATACTTTCAAACAGTAAATTCCCGAAAACCACAAAACTTCTGACCAGATGTAATTACGAATTCATATGTTAATTATCTTGAATAGGCTGTCAGCCAGTTGGTATTAAAAGGTTTATTGCTTTATAGTAAATAAACAAAAATAAATTTTCCTTCGTTAACCTAATCAGTTTATCGTCATTACGATTTTTTAGATCATGCAAATATTTCCAGAAGAGATGCGGGGTGATATTGCACTTCATATAAATCGAGAGATACTCAGTCTACCGATTTTCAAGTCAGCAAGCATCGGATGTCAGATGAGCATTGCTCAACTTATCGGCACCCGGTTCTCAACACCGGGGGAATTTTTAGTACATCGAGGAGATGCAATACGCTACTTGCACTTTGTTGTAGTGGATCGCTGGAGATCTTGGACGAGGAGGGATCAGTTGTTGCTTTGCTTGGTATGTCTCAAATAATCTTATAACTTTACCTATCTTAAAAATAATTCAAATAATGATAAGTCGTACTTTTATTTTAATAAAAGGTAAATAAAGGTAATTATGTTTGAAAATTATATTTTAGCCTGTACGTGAATGAATAATTTTTATTTAACTTTCAGTAAAAAGTAAACCGACCAGTTCAAATATCTCCTGAGAGTTACATATTTATTCTTTTGTTCTCATTAGGTTTCACATTTAAACAGTAGGGCAAGGTCATCAATAGTGGAGTGAGCCTGTGCGTGAAATGGATGATTGCAAGTGGTTGAGAAATCTTTGCATATCCTCATTTTTGTCTCTGCTGAGTAAGAAATGTGTGAGAACCATAGACCTTTGTTTCGGCTTTGATTAGGGACAAAGAATTTGCCACTAATTGTTGTTCGTTCCTGTGAGAGATAGGAAAATATGGCTTTTTTAAATATCCGTAAAAACAACAATTCGACGCTTCTACTATTTCAAACAAAAGTTCGAAAGTGTTGAAGGTTTGCTTATAGACGTAAGCAACAGGTACCACATCATTATTGCTGGCATAAGAGGAACAATATTCCGACACCGGTTTCTGGTAAATGTTTCACATGATTTTGCAGTCGCATTCAATATGGTCACATTAATTTTGGGCTGTGATTTATACTCTATTATTTAACATTGTTCGATCCCGATTTTCAAAAAAATACATTTTCGGGTTACAGAAGGAAATATATGTGGAATAAATTTAAGAGGCAGTTTGTACTTTCAAATATTTCCTGTAATCGTTTTAAATATTTTAGGATGCACTGATTATATCCGTTAAGTTTATTTGACATGCATAAGAGGCACTTGTTCTGACAATAAGTTAGACACCCAAACTTAATTTGTTTTTTCTCCGAAAAGTGGATAAAATGGCATCTGGACACCAGATTTGCATAACCAGAAATCAAAGCTGAAGTAGTCACAAGCATATACATGCCAATATTTCGGATTCATAAGCAAACCTTCGTTAGCTGTACCTCAAGAACCTTGGCTAACTTTGACACATAAGAGGGTTCTTATATAGATTATCGTGAAATGTAACGCCAAGATATCTCAGTTACAATTAAAAGCCATTTTTGAATGCATGTGTTTTTCGGTCGTGTACAAAACCTACGTTCCATGAATTAGGACTAGTTAAGCAGTATGCATTTTGTGTTTTTTCGCTACTAACATTACACCTTTTTGAAATTTTATTTTCAAAGAAATGTTGAATTTCTTTTGAACGTTTTGTAGCTTTGGACGGTTTGAAGGCCGTGAAATTTATATTCCAATATCACTATTCTATCCCTTTTAATAATTCACCATAGGAAGTATAAAACGGGTTCGATATCCATAGCAAAATTTAATGAGTTTTGTATGGTCTCTTCTTAATTGTGTAGAGGGATACATGGTTTTCATTAAATACAAAGATTACAGCCTTTAGATTGGTAGCACTAAAGCCACGTGTAATGGCTGCTTGTGTCTAACAAGTTTAGCAAATTAAAGATTTTTTGAGTAATTGAACGTTACTATTTCTACGAGCAAATACTTAATCGTGTTTCATTGCTTCCCAATAAATATTAAACATTATTTTTGTGCATGTTTTCTGTAAAAAATATTAACATTTTGAAGGATATCAAAAATGAATAGAAAAAGGGACCAATACACAAGTAAGTCGTACCCCAATGTACTTATAGCAAATATCCGCATAAAATGCATTCAGAAACGGGTCTCCTGACATGACACAAATTATCAGATTTCATGTTGCTTGAAATGCAATAAAACTATTCCACCAAAGTAATCATTTTCGACTTAAAATATGTTTTGGAATTTCAGTTTAAATTTTAGGGTAAAAGCTACCGAAAGTACAGCTTTGTGCAAAAGGTTAGTGGCTTCAGAGTTAAGTTATTAGTATATCGTGACATCCACCAAGGTCATCACTATTTGTGATTAATAAGGCTTTTTAAGTGAAGTTCAATTTTATATCTGGACAATCTTTGGTGTTTGAGCGCTTAACTAGGTTCATTGCTGAGCGTTTATGTTACTCTTATAAAACAATTTAAAACCGTTTTCATGGACGTCTGAACTTTTTGGTGTAGAAATTTAAAATGAAAGTAATGCTTCTGCAAGTGTGAGCTGTAGATTTCAGTACCTGGTTTCCCTATTTCCATTGGAATAGCTTTTCAAAGGGTTTTATGTCAAGATGGACTCAAAAGCGGTGCTACCTTGCTTGTCAGTGTCTCTTCGGAAAATAATTGCATCTCAGCCAAAGAATGGCTATCATCGATTTTATTCACGCCCATGCGTGGGCCATGGATCAATAAGAGTTGAAATGAGCTTTTATGGTTTTCTCTTCCATGCAGATAAATAAAAAGGAGTATTTACTTTTACAATATGTAGATAGATTTTCTGCTTAGTAAAGTGTTAATTTTTCTCGGTATTAATGGGAAAGCAGGATTTTTGTCAGAATGAAATGAACAAAGTAATGCTATCGGTTGAATGTGACAGAATACTCCATGTGCAAACAAAAATGAAATTCTAATGGAGAGACATTTAACCGGCCGCATTAAATTTACTTTATTAATTTGAATTAGTATTTTTGACTGAAAGCATCTTTACCTAAGCATACTGATTTACACAAATGAAATACAAATAGAAACCTTTGCCAGTTATTCTGTCTGAGCATCATCTTTTGACACATACAGATCACAAGAAGTATTGATCACACAGGAATAAATATAGGATTGTAATTTAGATATATTTCTAAAATTATGATAGTGCAAGTGTTGCATTCTTGTTAAAACTAACAAATACATAATAATCAACCAAAATGTACACCTTCAGAATCCTTAAATATATTAATCAGTTTTTCAAATGATAGTTTTCAGTTTATCTTGCTTAATTTGTTTGAATTTCATGCAAGGTCTTGTCATTCGATTTTTAATTTGCCCAATTTTCACTTTTGCAGGAAAAGGGGATTTGTTTGGAACGGATATTGATGAAAAACCACTCATCGGACTGTCGGCTTTCGACGTTAAGGCATTGACATACTGTGAACTGCAGTTTATTCTACTCGACCATACATTATTTGACGTACTGAACCTTTATCCAGCCTA
The DNA here is from genome assembly GCA_017591395.1 of Schistocephalus solidus. Taxonomy (NCBI): domain Eukaryota; kingdom Metazoa; phylum Platyhelminthes; class Cestoda; order Diphyllobothriidea; family Diphyllobothriidae; genus Schistocephalus; species Schistocephalus solidus. Next base: position 230,025 of record WEDG01007055.1, read on the forward strand.
TCTGATAGAATTTTCTAATGCTCTTCATGATGAACTATCCTTCAATATTAAAGAAGGGTATGATCCGGTAGGTTTTTCCTAACAAGTAACGTACCTTACTAAAGTGCATTATAATTAAATCGGTCTGCGAAAGTGTCAATGTGAAGGATCTTATTGCACTTATCTGATATTATAATTAAGAATGGTATGTCAAGTCTGAGAAAACAAACAATTCGCAACAAAGCGAGCATTTATGACCTCAACTGGTTTTTCCAAAATGAAATATATGCTTAGAATGACGCGATGGTTTTATTGCTTATAACTTAAGACATCGAATAAAAGTAAAATTGAGCATTCATAAAAGGTCTTTTGACAAATCGAACATTATATAATTTATCTTAAAATACAAAATAACTTAGCTCGCTGTTGAGTATTTTATGCACACTTACTGAATATATATGTGGATAGGACGGATTTCTGAAATACTCAAATATCCTTGTTTTCGGGTTTTTTAGTTGGTAAAAATCATAATCAAATTGAAAAGTAAAATGTCTGTTACCTCGTTGGCGTTTTTTAGTACAAATGTAACTGCTATTACACGGTAACAACATACGGTGAAGTTTGTATACCATCTGCAGATTTTTTTCTATGGTTTTAAAACTTTAATAAGACTGCTAGTTTTTTATTTATTCTCTTAATCTTGCATGAAGGTCTTCCATAGCAAAGTACCAATCAATGGCGTTATGGGATAGTTGGTTATTTTGGATTATATCACCTTTTGAAAAAATAAGAAATTGGTGGACCACAGCAGTTATGAATCCTGTCACTCAATTTCAAACGTCTGAACAGAGTGAGCACAGCTGGAATACTTAGGTGTAAACTCATTTCTGTATTTAAACTTATACATTTTGTGAGGTAAGCAGCTTATCATTTAGTATCAATAAAGCGGTACATGTTGTGCAATGCAGTCATGTCTCAGGTTAATCGCGAAGCTTCCTAGTATTTTACTTGCGAGAACAATTATGGTGGACAAAAGGCAATCATATTTTACAAATTTGAATGTACCTGTCGTTGAATGGAGAGAGCTGTTATGTTTGCTTTGAACCTGGTATGAGGATATGTCCCGAAATTTGTCAGCAAATATATGCCAATATAGATTTGGTCCACGTATACACTTGTTCAAGAGGCAACCTGATGAATTTTTAATAACCGATGGTAAAAGATATTAAAATATGCTACCTTAAACGAATTTGACAAAAGAGGAAACATGTTATAAATACAGCTTACCATTTTCTGCCAAAACGTTTTGAAAAACTGTTTACCTAATTTCAACAATAAGTAAGAAAACATAACAAGAGCACAAATTAATAATCGGCAGTTTTAGAAACATTCAATAAAATAATCAAAACTTACGTGCTGAATCCACACATAGACATAAATATATTTCCATTTTTGACCTTAATATTTTGCATAATAATTGACATGTTGCATAATTTTCTAAAAGAAAAATGAAATCATAAATATTAGCAAAAAAACATGATTACTTTTGAAACATATTAAAAAACATGAATCGACTTTCATAATGCTTTTTCCCATATGATGGGCAGATTATTTAATTTCTACATCAAAAATTCCGATTGCCAACATATCTAAAATTCCTTTTTTTAATAACATAGGGGAAGCTTCTTACCATCACTGTGACTATGTAACACAGTATTTTAGGCTTTTTTAGATTCAACTTATATTTTACAATTTTCTACATACATAAGGTGCTGGTTCGTTTAGTAATTTTTACATAAATGCGTACGCAAGACAAAATTCATGTACGTAATATTTAAAAAGAGACAGACTTAACTATTGTCGCGAGGAAAAATTCGTAAGAATTATTGATGACATCAAAAACAATTTTTGACATTTTGATAAATGAGAAACAGAAACACTTAATGGCTAGCCTTCTAAGCGTAACATATAAAAACCTATCAAAATACATAGGATCTCCTGGTTTTTGCCTCTGATTAATGCTCTTAAATACTTTTGAATTCAAAAGGGTTTATCTTCTCTGGCATACTCAAGGTACATAATAGTACTATTCGTTAGATTTGCTTAATCCGACATACATTTTTTGTGCGCCTGTTTATTGCCGCTGTTCATACACGGATTTCATACAACATCGGTTATTTTCGATTGGATTTTCACAAGTGCTCAGGTTTATACAACTTCTTTCGTTAAAGTTTGTTAATTTATGATCTTGAAACAAAGTTTAAATATTTCAACCAAGCATTAATTATCTGATTAACAATTATAAATAAATCAAATGTTTTTATTTGCCAGTTCTCCAGAGACGGTATTAATACTTTCGCTGCCATAACAAGGACTGTATCACCAGACCCAGATTCAATCGTCGAAAGTGGGCTCAGCCACTCAAATGATACCCAAACACCGTCGCCCGTGACAACCCTGGCCATAAATCTGCCCAACCGAAGCCTCTTCACGCCATGTGGACCCACTAACTTTCTTTCGGCTCACAGAAACCCGAAAAGGCTAATGAGTTTTGATGGTCATCTTGAAAGCGCAATGACTGGTCCACTGGCATCTAATACAAGAAAACCGGTATTCAATTCGCAAAATAACGTCCAGTTGTCCATAAGCAAATTGAAAAGCAACAAAGATTCTGAGGATGAAAAAGCAATGAAAAAAAAGAATCGGAAAAAGGATGGAGAGGACAAAGTTCCAAAGAAAGTTAAAGATGCTATGGAGACAAATAAACAGCTTAACAATGAGCAGGTTGCTGAGACATTCCTCAGAAGCGCACCAATCAGTCAAAGGGAAAGAAAAGATTCATTTACTGAGGATGACAATCAACTTCTGTTCGATTCTCAATTTTCGTGCACAGGAAATACTTTGAGAGAAAAGCCAGCTCCTCAAACTCCTAAAAGCTCGTTTTGTTCCTTTGAAATTGTACACGAACGGTAGGTTAAACAGGTTACCTTTTTTAACGATTGCATAGGCTGGTTACTATGAACTATGTAGGTCTTTATTGCAGCCCTGAAACGTAACATATAATCAGGTGAACAGAGCCATTTCAGCTGCATTTCCAAAGCGTTTACAGAAATTTAATAAGTCATTTGTGATAGGAAATAAATTAACTCTGAATTTTCCTTAGCTGAACGGACTATAGTGAACGGTCTTCAGTAACTATGCCTCAGCGAAAACACTGTTACTAAGTCATATTTTGCATGCAGTGTGCTAAAGGTTCCACTTCTAATGTAAGTACCCTTTTCATACTGGCTTGGCATAATGCAAATGTTTTGCGTTTCATCCAAAGAGTCACTTAAGTTAATGAGAAAATTTACGGTAAACTAATGCTGGGTAAAGGAAAATATGTAATTCGGTGAAAAAACGTGATGAGTACTTATACGATAAGGACATACGAAAGGAACTATATTTCTGCAAATCAAGCAATAACGCTGGTGGCTATCGAACCAATCTCAGAATAAGGCATATCTTTATAACAATTAGGCTATATTTTATTTAAAGTTTTCGGATACAATATTGGAAAATAATTTCATTGATTAAAGCTGAAAACTAGCAAAACAATTGCAACTACAAAAATTAAATTAAATTTGAATCTATGTATGAATAAAATATGATTGTAAAAGATTGCGTTTTCTTGCCCAACAACAAATATTTCGGATTTGTTGATCAAAGGATTACAATATAAATTAAGCAATGAATTAATAGTTTTTCACTTGAAGTGTCCCAAAACAAATGAGCTACAGCAGCTTTATCTCTCGTACGACACTTTTTATTTCAAAAAATACAGCGGCATACTAAGCCAGAATATATTTATCTTAAAAATTAAATTAATGACTATTACTTGCTATGCAAGCTTCTGTGAGAAAATCTTTAAAGCACTTTCTATGCAGCTAAGTTGTAATGGGTTTACGAAGAACGCATTTCAGTATATTTATACTTATGAAAGATTTAATGTAAGAGGATGATGGATACAAGTAAAAATGTCAGTAATTTATTATAAATTATAATTCACGAGGACAAAGCCTTGCTTCGCATATTGAGATAAGGGAGAATTATGTAGATATCAATAGTATGCAGAAAGTGAAAATCCCCTTTATGCACAAGTTTATAGTTTACCACTTGAATAGCTGCTACTAACTACTATGGAAAACTGGTAATTTTTTACCGACCGCGATCTATTTATTGAGGTTTCTGTGTAGTATTAGTTCAGTAAGCCTAGACGTTACTGTAGAAATATGCAAAGGTTAGTTTTACTGTTTAAAAAAGGCAACCTAAAAAGATACATTCACCTTACAGCAATTTTGAGAGATTTTGTTAGTCTTTTAACAGGGAGATTTATATCTACTCTTTCGTAATAATGCTTTTAATATTTAAAAAAAGCTGTAAAACCTTTTTAAAGGAGAAGTTTCAAAATTATCTCTGAGTGCAAGCCCGTTTGTTTTAAAAACAGCTGAATTTCTGATAGCTTTCGGTAATTTAATTTATTTGAATTTTTCCTCATTCCTGCGTCACTAGTTTGATATGTGTCATTATAACTAATTTGGGACCGAAAGTTTTATTAACCTGATGCTTCAGATGTTCACCGAACCTATTATCAGATAAAGTTGGACAAAATGGTAGCAGGGGGTACAAGGTGCACAGTATCGATAAGGCACTGCTGCCAGGTAACCACACGCTTCTATATTCGACAGTCCTCATGTTCATCACTGGTAGTCGTAGTTTATGGGATACTTGAGGGCAGGACATAATATGCAGCAGCGAGGTCGTTTGTGCTTGTTACTTGAATGCGGGTCCGGTAGCCATGAGTCAAGCAGCTCATGTGGTTGTCCTATCTGGCGAGAGTCTCGGCCTCATCAAGCTTGAAGGTTCCGGCTACGTCCACTGAATGAGCCACGATCCGGGGATTACCGTCCTTCCTACTCACTGCTGCTGCATGCTGGTCCGTTCACGTCCGGAGTAGTCTCCCAGTATCTCCGACATATTTGCTGCGTCCGCAACTGTTCTAGTCGTTATTGGATCTTGTGCAGTTGCGGATAAAGCAATACGTGAGCCGTCAGTTGTTTGAGTTGTCTGTCTCTGAACAGCATTCAATTATCAAGTGCAATGACCTCGCAGCTGCATCTTCTGTGCTACGATTTTGCCTGGGTACAAAATACTAGACACATGGCGAGGATGCGATTGGCCAGCAGTCCTGGTAATGGCAAGCCGAATTTTCTTGTACTCGTCGTGCCAAGAATTGACAACGGCAATTACCGATTCAATCACAAACCGAAAAGCAATCATCGCATTAACTACGAACCCCAGGACTGGCAAATACAGAAAACGTGTGGTTACATGGCAATTTTGCCCAATAAATGCTGCATCCCTTGTGTCCCATATTAACCTTTTATGCGAGTCGCTATAAATATGGGTTTGACAGAATATCGGAAACGTCAGACTAAGTAAAGCTGTTGTTCCGGTGATCCTGTCTGCCGCTTTGCGACTCTCTCCTGTAACCCACCGCTAAGCTCCTATTAACAGTTTTATTTTACTTCATTAGTTTTCTTAAAGGAAAGTGAAAGACGAGAGGTCTCTTTTCAAAAAACCTTTACTTGTTTCGCAAAACAAAAGCCATATTTGGCAGGATACTTTTCCGTTCTCATCTTTTGAAATGTTGTTTAATTGTGCATGTATAATCTAAACAAATCAGCATCAGTATAGAAGTGTTGTGTGCGTTTTCTTAAAATAAAACTACTTTAACTTGGTTTTAATATGCCTTGGAGCTTCATATGGTAACGTTTTGCAGATAACAAATACACCTTTTCCAATGTGTTACTAGATTGACAATTTGACTTCAGTCATTTCATAGTAACCAGCTAACACAGGATTTCTCCGAAATTTTCCACCTTCCCAAATATCTGCTCGCTGAATATTGCAGCACATATGCGGTATTGTTTTTAAAATCACTTATCGTATTTTAGAGAATCCGATGAAACCGAATCACTGTCCAAAGATGACGGGAAGAGAGATGTCGATGGGCCGGCAGCTTTTGCTTCAATTACCAACAACGACAGTATGCAACCTTCCAATACAGAGTTAAAAGACCTGATGTCGTTTCTCGCACGTGATCTATCTTCCCTGAGATCGGAGGTTCGCTGGCTTTTCCACGAAATTTCCGATCTGAAACGAAGTCTCGTCACCACGCCCACACCAGTAGCACCACCTCATACAGACCGACAAAGGACATTGAAGTGTCAACCTCTAAAGACTGGCATAATGAAGGCTTCCACTGTGGGCTGTTTTGGTGAGGAATATCGCTGCACTCGGTTTTCTGCGCACTTCTCTGATGACACTGGTGTTATCACCCGACCAACTGTCGGGCAATTCATATCAACGCCCCCCTTAAGGCAAACTGGGTACAGCAATTTTGCCAAATTGCCTGAGGTCTCACTTTGTGCCCGAAACCCGAGCACCCCAACTTTCCACGAAAGTCGCAGCGTTAAGTTTCATTTGCCTGGAAGACATGTCTGTCAGGAGCATCACAAATCACGCCAAGAGAACTACGAAACTGGTCCCCTGTTTACAATATCGCCCTCTAGGACAGCAGAGGAAAGCATCTTTGCCGAAGACGCTGAGATTTCCCCTTCTTCGGAGTTTGATGGCGAGGCTACATCCATATCACAGTGTAAATAAAGTTCAACACCAACGCGAGCATTCCATTAGCAAAAAATAGAAAAGTGCGAATAACACACTTAAATTACCCTAAAGAGAAGATTCCCCCTGCCCTCAATGACATTATGCAAAACGCTCATTAACTCTTCATATCAGTATGTTTGATTGTAGCCAAGTAGTGGACAGATGCGAACACTTACGCTTTCAGCGAATCCGATTCTTCGCAGAACCTCCACTATCAGTATCAAATACAATCGAAACAAAGTCTTGGCTACACAGATTTAATCCCGGACACACCTTGCTGCTCAATTTTTGAAGTGTGAAATAAAGGTGTCATTACTGGTTTAAACAGATTTTGGGAATGCAGGTTGAAAAACATCAAAGAGCACAATGGCGCTCCATGCATACATACCTGCATTTACAGTTCTGTTAAATTCTGTACAGGTGTAAAATATTTCCATTAAATCCGAATAAACAAGTATTTTTATCATTCGATTTTGATATAACAAAGTCCAATATGACTCGATTTTAAATTTATTCGGGTTTAACCATTGATCATGAGTTCATGGAATCTTCTCGGTTGCAAAATTAAAGATCACGTTTTTTTAAAAAGTGTACTATTTTTGTGGTATTCAGTTCCAGGGTAGTCGGATATTTGGTAAAGATATTTGACAATGATCTGCTCTTAGAAAACTGTCCTTCTTATTCAATAAATGAAATCTACTTTTGAGTTTGTGAAAACATCTGGACACAAATCGATTTTCATCCTATTGATAAGCATAATCCATTTAAGGCCTGTATTTACCTCCTTATCATAAACAGTATGACAAAACCTTCAGCTCATCAATATATTGGAACTCAATGCAAAGATCGATTCTTCGACTTCCTCATTCAGCCACACATTCTAGTTTGACAGAATTGAAGATTAATCTCCCAGCTATTTGTTAAATGAAGAAGCGTCGGCCAATGAACAACATCAATTTTTCATCGAACCTTTTTCCGTTATTAGGGTCTACAAATACGTCAATAGAGGAAAAACGGCGAAGTTGTCTGGAGAGCATAAATCCGTTGATAATGCTTTATCGGAAAACTCCTTTTCCTTTATTATTAACTGGTTTTACAAATGCTACGTGTTGATTTAAGAAAAATATTTGGTTGGATTTCAAATGCATATTTGAACGATGATTTCAAGTTAGTTATAAATAGCTAAGAGTAAGCGAAAACAATTCTGAATCTTAAGCAAATTACGAAAAACTTTTATGACACGACACGCATTGATCAACTTGAACAATGAAGATTTTTCAGTTATCTGGAAAAAAGTAATGATATTTTCATTAAAATCTTTCTTTCTTCACAAACGCATAAACGCTGAAAACGGAAATGCATCGTTGCATTATCAAAACTTATTTTTAAGGGCATGTTTTGGAAGATACATAACAAAAACGGAAAGAAACCTTCAACGAATTGCTTTAATTGAATATCCCTAAAGCTATAGTGTAATATGTTGCGATTACTGTAAAGAGTTAAAAATGAAATGGGGATCATTTTTGAAATGCTGTATTTTGTCACTGTAACGTACGTCAAACCGTACAAGGATGGTTTTTGGCCACGTCTTATGTAAAAACACCGGATACATGTATCTGTTCAAGAGATTTCAAGAGACTCATAATGATGAAGAAGTCGTAACGTACGTTTTAGGCTTTTACTAAGGCAGGCAAATCTTCTATGTTATAGGAACTTACCTTTTAAAAATTACTCTTTACTTTCTTAAGACATTGAATTCTATTTAAGCGACCGATAATACTTTTATTACTTATGTGTCCTTATTTAATAATGTTAATATGAGGTTTGAATAATTTTTGGTCATTAAACTTGAAAAGAAAAATTGAAATCCTTTAGCAACCTATTAAAATTTGAGCGCTTTTATCCTGCGTATTACTAGTTGGGTCACATATGTAGGCTCACCTCAATATGAAAGTAAATCATAGAAGAAACGAATCTTTAAAAGGTGAATTCACGATGGAAGTAACCTTAATAGAATAAATAGTAAAATTGTTCTTAAAGTTAGAAGTGCCTAAATAAGGCGCTTCGTAAATTCCTTTCTTTTTCAAAAGTCATAATTTCAGGATAATCTTACCACACCTTATCATTTCTTACACCCCTCTGAATAGGACTGAAATATTTATTTTAAAGCATACAAATGCGTCATGAATAAATGTTCTTAATTTTGGTTATCTACAATTTTAAGATATTTTCCAAGTGCCTAATGCATTTCCAGTTTCATTTCCTAATTACGTATATTTTAAAGCTTTTAGCTCTTTATGCACATTATATTGACAAAAGAGACTAAGTTACCGTTTTATAATGAACTTGTGCACCACATGTTCTAGAATACCTGCATTTGTCCAGAACATAGGGCATGTATGTTAAACAGGTTTCTGGGTTTATATATGTAAATCAACACAGATTTGATAGCCAGGATGTTTAACTAAGAAACTTCGATATCTATTAGAAACGCTGTTGTACAAAAAATGGAAAGCAAACGACATATTTATTTAATGACGTTTTTGAGCGGACTGGCAATTAAGTTTTGTTTTATTTCAAGAATATCGAAGTTTATTTATAAATGTATGACAACTCTTCACCTGGTTTCTTCAAGTACTATATTATCAGTTAGTGAATTTTCTCAATCGGAATTAACAAAGGCTTAGAGTAGGCTTTTAATCTAATTTAACAATTGCTTTCTAACAGCTTATTCCCATATTTTGCTCCCATTGAGGCCTTTACCTTATTATGCCTCATTTTGTAACCCTCCGGAGTAAACCTGACCTTTTACTGTCATGAAAACCCCTATGCACAATATTACATTTTGGGAGTTAACTTTACTGCTTATAGCAACATTCGTAAAATTGGTGAATGTTTAAGCAGTAAGTTGAAGTCTCTTGAAGCTTGCGGTACAAAAAGATGCAACATTTGCAAATATCCTCAATAATTACTAGACTTCAAGAATATTTAAAAGAATTTAAGTTCCTTTAGGGCATTTCCGTGGTAAGACAAACAGGTTTACGAAACAATAAGGAAAGTTTCATCCCTTTCAGCGAACTTACAGTCAAGTGCTTGCCTAAAACACTGCAAGTTTCCTTTGAAATGAAAAAGTTGAGTGGGTTTGCGTTTAGAAGATAAGAAAAAAACGCTTTTCCAAATTTTAAACATAAGGATATATTGTGAGTTAGAACAAAGACAGAATTAACCTATATAGAAACTGACATGTTAGGTTTTTTGTGGCAGAAATGTGTAAAATATGATCTCACAGAAATGTTTACCTCGGAAAGATATGCAAAGGTGTAATGTTTTAGAATTGAGATCTCTCCTGTTTTCCTCCAACCTCGTTGGAGATTTGCTTAACATAGCGCATTTGCCTGAGGAAATTTAGAAAGGCAAAAGGCATCTGGAGTCTGTCACTGTTTTCAATTGAATTGAAGTATCAATTTTATGAGCACAGAATGTGGCCACGTCTAGGATTCGTAGGCCACGTTTTGGACACAACTGCTTACAGTTTTCAAAGAACCCCCGCAAGATGTCTTTTCCTGCGTGCATAATACTGAATGTCATGAAAATATGGGTGCTACTGTTATCGATATTTATGAGCAAAACTCAGTTTGTGAGTTCCGTTAGCATATCATCGCTGCCCTAAAGTCCGGCTACTTGTCAGCATTAGGCATCTTGCTTTTCGTACGCCTCTGCTGCTAACCGTTTTACAAAGTTTGCTCCTGGTCGGTATTTTCCTTATCCTCTCTGTCTCACAATTGCTGCAGGGTACATTGCGTCGTAAACCTTAAATGCTTAATACCAGCAAATACATGTCGTTGCCACCAGACAATTTGCCAGCAATGTGCTGTTTTCAGAATGCAAAATCTTCAGGACTGCTTTCATTAGACACCTTGAACGTGTGCATTAAATATCATGAGCAAACTCTTAATGTGTGCATTTTCATAATAAATTATACTTGTATAGCTTTTGTTCATGGAAGCCGACTGACCGATAACGGAACTCACTCGTTCCGTTCTGCCTTGAGGCTCTCTCGAGCCCAACCAGCAGCTGCACAGCGGCCAGTAGTAGAATAGGCAGCTGAATATTGCCTGTAAAGACAAGGGAGACTGGAATGACCATAATTTGCTTATAAGCCATCGTCAGCTAGTCACACCCCAACCATCCAAGGCTAGAAAATTGCTTGTTGATCAGATGTCCAATGCTTTAACCATTGAGCCACTGTCTCGTTTTTTAGCCCGTTCAGTTTGGGAATATTAACATTCATGGATGAACTCTCACTGATCAATGCTGTATCTGCTGTAGCCCCTATGGCGGCCGTAACTATCTCACAATAATGGGCCGAAAACCTACGAAAGATGAGGCCTATTCGGGCCGCCGAGGTAGACGGCCTAATACCCTCTCATAAATGAAGACAAAAATGAACCCGGAAGGTATATGACATATATTAGTATATTTAAATTAGTTCAACTTTCTTACTCAAAAGATCTTAGCGAAAAGTAGCACTTCAGAGTTGCTATGAAAGATTTGCTTCTGAAATGACTAACTTAAACATGTCTCTGATCCTCGCTTCAGAAGTGAAAAAAGGACATATTGAAAGATGCAGAATTGGTTGGACGGTATTAAAAACTTACAATTAGCATTAGATTATAACACCTGACCTCTGGATGCTCTTATCCCTCTCCCTCTTACTTACCGCTTAGTGGATGTTTAATTGTTTGTTACTCTACCCTCCCTTACATTATTGTAAAGGCCTGATGATGAATAATCAAAAGTGTACGTTCGCCAAACACGAAGTTTTAAATTCTAAGTTAATCATGAATCTTCCATATTATTAGCCAATTCTAGTAGATAACGTGAATCGAAGAGCTAATGGGTGTAATTCGCAATATCTGTCAAGGTCTAAAAATTTTTTTGAGCGGGGTTTTTAAGATTCCATATGAACTTATTTCAAAGTGACAAGAAACATCCAAAATTAAATGCCAACTTCAGAAAGATTATTTAACCCTTTTAGTGCACATCTCAATGATACGGAACTGAAAACAAACCATGCATGAATTCTGACCCAAAACTGCACTGACAAGAGCGTTTGCAGCTATTCTTCTCAAGTGAACTATTCCAGCTCACTAGTCTTGTTAAAACCTTGTGCTGAATACTCCGATAGACGAGGCACAGACTATTTTAACTAAACTGATAAAGTTGGTAAGATGTGGAGAACTTTATAAAGTAATTATAACCGTCCTCTCATTTGTATTAATATTTTGTCCCGTATTATACAAAATCTCATTATAATCTCAAGAGCAACGCCCGAGGTCCCACTTAATTCAAAATTGAAAAACTATACGTTTTGCGGAAATTTTCAACATTTTATGGAAAAGTATTTAAAATTGCCCTTTTACATCTATTTTATTGCGGAAATGGGATGTATAAAAGCTCCTGTTGAGTACATTATGTTTTTCTAGATCAATCTAGCGCAGATAATCAACAAACTTCAAATTTTGAAGAGCACTTTAGTACGGAAAATTCTTTAGCAATAAAGTGCCTTATACATCAGAAAAAATCAGGGTTCGAAGTTATCAGTAGTTATTTAAATGACGAGAATGATGATGAAACAGAGCCCGGATGTTAGAAGTACTGAAACGGAAAATTCGTTCCACTGTTGAGTCATGTGGTGAACTCACAAGCTTCATCTGCCAATTTATATTGACTACTTGTTAAAGTTAAAGTCAAAAAAGTAAATTATAATGCCGCAATAGGGTTTCATTTATTTATGTCGTGAAGATATCTGTGGATGTTGCATAGTATTCCAACTGTTTTTCTTAGTTTGGAATGGATTTTCATGAACTGAGCTCGCTATCAAAGCCATTTTTACGATACACGATAGCATAAATCAATCAAAATTCTCCGGAAGTATGAAATGGGACGCTGGTACGTTGCATGAGCTTATACTTCCTTGCGTACCTTTAGATTCCGATGCAGATTATATATATTTACATTTGCTGTGAACGTTAGCCTTTACTCAGTTATTATAATTTTCTTGCCAAGCGAACTCTTTTTTTCCGGATTTTCAACGTTTTAAAAATCATCCTTTTATGTAACCAGTACAGTCCAGTTGAGAACGATTATAATGCTTCGTTAGACATGAGTTTTGAGACCAAGGATTTTTTTATACAACCACACCCAAATGCCACTTCCTTTGTTATTGCTGACCGAAAGCTAAATTATCTTTACAAAAGATTTAATTTAAAACAGAGCGCCTCCACTTATGAGCTACTTTGAATGTGAACATCATCAATTAGAACGGTCAATAATTTTTCATATTTTTGAACTTAAATTCCTTCCAAAAATTTCATGTAAAGGTGAATTTGGATGCTGTGTTAACTAGTAGGTACTGTAGATTTTGAAGATTATGACTGATTCTTAACAATTTCTGTGAGGCTTTATGTTTGGAAGGAACGAATCACAAAGGTTACATCGGAAACCTCACTTTTTATTGACATGGAATGGGATTTCACAACTATTAAGTTCATTGAACTTAATTTCAATAAGAGCAGCACACTTAAATAGTTATGGCAGTATATTAAGCCACTGATGACTTCTGAATTTTTATCTATTATATATTTTTAATACGTCTGAAAGTTTGTTGCCCAGGGTTTGCCTGGAGTGTTTTTCTGTTGGATGTCGTAGTGACGTTTGAAACGTCTCCTAACCTTCCCTTATAACACATTTTTAAAACTGTTTGTGTTCCTTGTTAGAAAGAAACTATTACTTAGCTAAAATCATCGTTTATAACACAAGAACGGTGGATATTTTAATCAACAGTGCCAAAGACTGGGAAAAAGAGTTTCTGAATTCTTCTTATTTTTCGCTCCTTTTTAGAAGATATAAACTTTCTCAAGTAAAGCCACTGCCAGCATCCCGTTTTCAAATCAAAACCAGATTTGGGCTTCTTTTTATATAATACAGTTGAAAATTTACTGTAAAATAAAATCGATCCTTGTGAACGGCATGAACTGCGTCTAGCTTGCCCCTACAACTAGTCACGCGCGACCTATGCTGGATCAAAACTGGAGCCAGAGCATTATATGACAGACGTTATCAGAGATTCCTATAGCTAATAAATGCCACACATGGGGGAGCGTGGGCTGGCATGCCTAGGTGCAAGCTAAAAACGCGCCAGCCAACTGCGTCCGATCCCATCTCCGGTCTTCTTATTACTGTTATTAAAGCGTTCCAGATAGTTGAGAAGGAAAGAGTGTGATAGATGCAAAGTAAGTATATTATTGGTAAAACATACTTCACGTGCATGTCACCGTTCCTGCATTCACAACTCCGCAAGGCGCATGGCGGTTAAAAACGGGGGAACTTTCGTATGTGTCTAACGATAGATGATAATAGTCTAGAAATATAAGGCAAAGGTGCAAATGTTCCCTTTCTTCTACTGTTAAGATACATGTGCCGTTAACAGTGCAAGGATCTGGTGTCTATATGAACGTTTCTTGCGTTTAAAATATAATTTCCCCGTTATTTGCATAGTTAAATTCTTTAAGGATCACATATATGCATAAATTTGATAATATTTCGAGAAAATTGTATGTAACTATAAAGGCAGCGTACAGTGCAGAGCTATTTATTCTTTTAGAGCTTTAATCCCCAACATTAAGGCAGACAATTTAAAAGGTTTAAATGTATTAAATGGCACTTTTCTTCACGATATTATTTGTGTAATGTGCTTTTAATAATTTGCGAGGATAGGGGAGGTTCAAGGAAATTTAAACTTTGAATGGTTACCTCTTTTCAGTGTGTTGTTTCTTATGGCGTTTGACTTCGTATCCAACTCTATGAAAAGCGTTTTACACAAATGATAAGCTCTGACCTTGTGAACAACACAAAGGGACAGGTGCAATATTTTTTGTCCTTACATGCTACTTCCATTTTATCAGGCAACGTTGTGTATTCCGAAATCTTCCGCACTAAAAGGGTTTTGGATCATGACATGGAAGTGGGTAACGAATGGAATCTGATGGCCCAGACTGTTTTAGACTGCAAGCAAAGGCAGAGGTCAAAATGTCCTATACAAAATTCAAAAGCCTTCACGGAAGAGACATGAATGAATACTCTGCTGCCCGCTGACCGAAAATCTAGCCTCTATGGAAGAAGATATTCCTGTAAAATAAACACACTGTTACGCCAACAAAGTCTACCTGTCATATTTTATTGGTGGCAACTAGTTAGTCTCCGTTAACGTCAAAAAGTATGCCGATCCGTCTTTGACTACGAAGACGTCTTTTGGCCAGGTTTGACTCCCGTTGGCTGCTGCATACATTGTGAAAGCTAAAAGCAAACCAATAGAACTTATTATATTGTTAATAGTATTTCCAAAACATTTTTACGTTTTAGTTTCATATTACTCTATTATGCGTTATTACTTTCTCAGTTAATGACTAAATGAAATATTTATTTTATTTTTAATAGCTTTAGACTATCCTTATGCGAAAGCATAGAAATGGATGTATGTGGTATCTCGGAGGAATATGCGTTTTTTCCTCATTGGTGTATTTTTCAAAAAAGCCTTAGAAGGTGACATACATTAACTTTTTCCTTATCAGAGCTCTCAGTTAAGGTATTCTTCATTTTATTATAACGAAATGCATATACACCTGTCGACAGTATTATCATAGACAACAGATTTGTCCATCACTTTGGTTGCAGGACTATTCTGGGATGTGCTACAGTTTGCAATTTGTTTTTGCTACCTGCTAGAGTAAAGAAACTTGAACAGACTCCTTTTGTGTATTTCTCTTTAATGCTATGTTTTATGCTTCACATTTATTACTCATCAGCATTTGCTCTTAAAAGAATGTTTTTCAAATCAGATTAAGTTGCACACCTTAAGTAGGTTGACAGTCATTAAAGCATCATTTAGGCCATCTATCGGTAGAAAGGTAACATAACTTCGCACATGGAAGCAGAAGCATACATTTGAAGCATTGTACCGATTCATTCGAGAGCGTATTCACAGTTTCAGCTTTGAAACAACACTACAGGGAGGAACATTTAAAAAATTAAATCAACATATTACTTTTTAAAATATGCTCAAAAGCTTCGTGGAAATTTGAACTTTTACATTCTTTGCGTTGACGTTTTTTTATTCTTATTGTTGAAAATTATTCATTATCATGTTTTTTCAAATAATTAAAGACCTAAAATATTATTGATAGGAAATGGGCGTGATCACTGGGCAAGAACGTTGGCCGCCTGGCTTTTCGGATTCACTGAACCCATCATTATTAGATGCCGGTAATTTGTACACGGGGAATTTTAGTATTTTTAAGATGCAGTTGCTATGCTACCGCTTCTTAAGACAACGACTGGTTCCCCCTTCGATAGGGCTGGTTACCGTCTGATGTGATGGCCGGCATTCGTTTCGTTGCTTACAGAAATTTCATCAGTCGTGTTTAACGTTTAATGTGATTATTGCTCGGCTCTCTGACCCACTAGCCTTGGTGTAAGAAACTATGTTCGTCTGCGCCCTCCCCGATTGGCTAGTACCTTAGCCAAACTAAGTCTTAGCACCAAATATTGGCTTGGGAAGTCGATGCACTTATTAATAGTATAGGATCCCATGAACTTCGACTCAAGCAACGCGCGGTTCACGTGAATGTTCCCTCTCACAAAAATCGTGGCTTGGTTGAACTCTGGTTTGTGGCCGGTCTCGTCGAATGGGCTGTGACATGAGATCTGATATCACTTCCTCGCACTGCTGCCACTTGTACGGCCATTTGTTTTCGGAGCAGTCTAGCAGTTTTTCCAACATAGTTGCTTTGCTCATAAATGTTCCAGATTCGATAGAAAACTGCAGACCCCAAATTTTGGCAAGCGTTTCCGCACGGCAGAACGTCTTCGTGACTGTCAATCTTCTTCTTACACTTCTTCGATTTGCAGTAGCACACAGGCCGGAGGCAACCGTTAGGTGTAATAAAAGTAAACAAAGATAGCCACTGTGAGGACAGGAAATTTCTGGAGTTGTCTAATGAATTTGAGATGTTTCAGAGCAAAGCAACTGCAGATGGTGAAATCGTGACCATTTAAGACTGCGCCACAGACTGAAAAGTAAGCATCGCATGAATTACAATCCCTCGGTGATCGTGAGTCCTGTTAATTAGAGTATGCATGTGGGCACAGTCAGTACACATTGTAAATTATGAACTTCCAGTGCCTCCACTACCTTTATTTGCGACTGTTTCTCAAACTTCATACCAATGAACTTCTTGTGCTAGTAATCGCTTAGTATCCTTCTAAACCATTAATCACCGTTTTAATAAAGAAGAAATATAACTATTTATTTCACTCACTTGTGAAAACCTCGGCAGGCTCGGTGTAATTCAAACCCACGCCAGCAATGGGAACGCTTTTCGTACAGCCAACGCTCTAACCAACTGAGCTACGAGACTCCCACCGGGAGCCGTGAGTTTTATGAAACTTGGGTCAAGTTAATGTTGTGTGTTTTAATCCCACCGAGACCGCCGAGTTTATCACAGGCGATTCAAATGAATTATTTCAATTCACCGAAATTCCCAACTTAATATAACTGTGCAAAAAATGGCCTATATATATCAATGAGTTAATTGCGTATAAGGAAGGAGGGTTTGGGAAAAGTAGGGAAAATTATTTAAGTGTTATTTGAAAAAGCAGAAGAATTGTCGATTAATATATGAAAGAATTCAAAATTCGCAAACTGATGTGTATTCTTTACTATTATTTATTCATTTGAAGCACCTGTGAAAAACTTGGTGGCCTCGGTGGTATTTGTACCCATGTCAGAAAGTTGGAATAGTTTAGTACAGCCAACGCTCTAGCCAAATGTGCTGAGGTTTTTGAGCGCTAATTATAGAGGCAAACGTATCCAGTTGAATATTGTTAAGTAACCTTGTCTTTAGATAAATATTTGTGGTTGCAGCACATGATACGTGTTAAGCATTTACAGGCAGCAAGTAGCTGATTCAAAACTGAACCTTCTTAATGTTTCTCTTGACTGATTCCTATGGCCCTAGGAGTTTCCTTTAAATGGACATATTAAAACTTGACCTCTTTTGCGTGTCTGCCTGTAAAAAATGCAATCGCGTTGACTCTTTTATTAAATACTTACACCGAGGATATTCAACAATGCTTTCTACATCGTAGTTTCTCTGCACTTTCGCAAACGTTTTGACAAGGACAATAATTTAAAATCGCAAATTGGGTCTTGCATAGTAACCCATTTTCAAAGACTATGGGAAGGGAGGAAGAAAGTGAAGCGTTGTGTCCACTGTTGGTTTGTACTCACGCGGTCTAATTCGCTGTAGCTGTCTCACGGTGTGCTGGTCGTGTACATACTTCTTTCGGAACTAGGTTGCTCCAATTTGGTCGAGTGAGAAATGTAACGATTGATTACAGGGCGTACAGTCGATTGCCTAACTCATGAAATGTCATGCTCGAAATTTAAAATGGAAGAATGACACACACTTGAGGTTGTTAATTTTGTTTGTTGTACTGATTTAAGGCACAAAAAGCTATTTACTAAAGAGGAGTTCATTTCAGTCCTCTTTATAACATGCAAAACGGGGCGAAATCCAACGTTTCTGTTTTTAAAGGGGTTTTCCTACGTTATTGCATTTTTTTGACCAAGTTTTCTTGTTTATGAGCATTGTACTATAAAGGTATATTAATCTAAGCTAGACAAATTTATGATATATCCTTTGAGGAAACGGAAAATGTCAGCTTGCGTTCACAAAAACCAGGAAATGTAGGTTTGAGAAATTGCGTTTTTTTCGAATAAACAAGGATGGATTTAGTTTTAAAAATTCAATTGTGCACATTTTTGACTTCTTGTGCCAAAAAATGCAACACTTAAGTTGTGTGAGTCTATTTTGTTTTACCAAACCGATAATTGGGACTGTAAACAAGCATATATACGAAAAGACGTGACATGCCGTCCTTTTTCTCTGTCACGCCGTATGAGAAAGATGTCCATACAATATCTATCTGCAGTTGATTGTGAACGAATACGGAAACTTGCAGCAGAAGTAGTGCCACGTGAGTCGTTAGTTAGTATTTGTTGATATCAGTAAGTCACTCTGTGGCGCATTCTTAATGATCGAACCGTGCCTAGAAGTAAGCAGAGTGGACAAAAATGGTCCACAAGTAAGCTGAACGACGATTTATTCGTGGTACACTAAAAACATATCATTATATGCCCATTTAGACCATTCACAAGAAGTATTTGCCGATGTGCTCTATGACCATAATCAGGAAGAGGATGCAGGAATTTGGAATGCACCAGGCAAATGTCACAATCAAACCATTTTCAAGTAGGAAACTTATAAATGAACGTTTTTATTTGCTAAGAAGTACATTAATTACTGGCCTTCATTCTGGCAAGGCATTTACTTCTGTAATGAGGTTTTATTTTTAGACAAGCCGGTGAAGTCAACCCAGATGGTCATATGTGGGGAGACACTTCCCCTGAGAACACACTATATCAACAGTATCTTTCAAGAACTGCCGACGACGAATGGTTTTGATGGCCATCAAATTTGGTGAACGACCAAGCTGGCATTTGAAAATGACACTATTAATGGCAAGGTGTTTCTCGACATTATAAAGAATGCCTTCCGCTATAATGGCATACGTCGACTCAGAATCAACACGATACTTTTACAGGATAATGCCTCATTTCATTGCTCATAAGAAGTATGAATTTGATACGAAAATCTGAATTTTTAGACAACAGCCAGCCTCTGCGCGTGTGACCTGTAATCTATTATTATTCCTACGAACAGTCCGGACATGAATCCAATCGAAAACCTTTTTGCAATTATCAAAATAAACTGGCATAAGGCAAAGAAATGTCTTTCGGTGGAAGAAAAACTTCATTTTGTGCTGCATACTCACATTGAAAAAAACTAGTATAGACAACCTGGCTACCTCCATGTCAGACGGACTACATGCTGTCGTAAATGCAAACGTAAAGTTTGCAAAGTACTGATCTTGTACATTTGTTACTTTTCTATATTGTTTTCCCGTTTTTATGTACCCCTCCCTCCTTATGCATACTTATATTTAGCCTTATTTGATTGATTTGTAGTATACCCATTATCTGAAATTTAGATTTTTAGTGAAAAAAAAGTATTGTAATGTTAGTAAATATTAATTTACAAAACAATCAATGCCTTCTTTTTGTAAACGGTCGTTACTTTACTGGTTCAAAACTTTGCGAGACGCAGAATGCACTTATTTCGCGTAAGAGGTTCTTTCTTGCGAAATTCATGAGATTACCTGAGTTAGACAATCTACTGTTTATCAACGGGTCTATGCATTGCTGCCAAATATTCACTCTTCCAACTGTACTCCCCCAACCCCCGTTGGTTCGCGTCGCTGCGCGCCTGTTTGTGTAGTAGAATTTTAAACCCTCCTCCAGAGTCACTGTACTCATCTGAAAGCTCGGACAAATACATCTTATGTGCAGGGGATCACACGTGCCTCTTCCTTGCAGCAATGACTTGAGACTCGCATATTCGCCTCTATGTGTGAAGCTTTTTTAAGTTTTGAGACTAGCTGGTTGCGTTCTACTCGTGGAATTGCCAGTGGTTTCATTTAACAACAAGCACTTAAATTAAAACATTAGGTAGGATGCCTTTTATGACCACCTAAACAGGACACGGGAATAGGAACCGCCCCGCCCGCTTAAAATAGGTGGTCTTACGGTAAATTTCAGGAATTATAAATATACCGGTGTCTCAACGCTAATACTAATGCTTACCTATGTCAAGTAAACAGTCACTGTTCGCGCCGAAACTCCTCAAATATTGAGTGAAACCCTAAAATACGGTTTTGGACAGAAGAGCCTATGCATGCGGGGTTCCAAAAATAAGTGGCACGTAGCGTGGCCCGAAATAGATCTGTACATTTTATAATTTGTCCTTCATTCGAGTCACTTGTCGAAATAACTACCTAAATAAGATGGATTTAATCTACTGATTTCCGGTGCATTTATGTATACAATCATAGTACCTGGAAAAAACGCAAGAACTTACGCCAACTTAAACCTTCGCACGCGGAGTTCTGCTATCCTAAAATAAAATTTTTCAGATGCTGGGAGGATTATTCGTGTTGGTTGAATTCCACATGATTAGGAGTGCAGCTTATAAAACCGCAAAAAATCGATAAATGGTTAGGGATGCCTTGTATGGCTGCCTAAACAGGACAAGGGGAATAGGAACCGCCCCGCCCGCTTAAAATAGGTGTTCTTACGGTAAATTTCAGGAAAGGTAGCTATATCCGTGTCTTAATGCTAACACTAGCCCTAATATGAACTTAAACTGTCACATTAGTCTTAACCCTAGTCCTAACTTAAGCCTAAACATCAAAGTTAATAAGATAAAAACCCTATTCCTTAGCCTAAGCATGACCCTACACCCAACTCTAACCTTAACCTCAAACTATGACCTTTCCCTGAATTTAACCCTAGCACTCACCTTAATCCTAAACATAATTTCCCTTGGAATTTAGCGCAAAGCCACATGTATTTTGAACGGTTCCTTATCCCCTATCCTGTTTAGGCAGCCATACAAGACATCCTTACCAAGCATTCGAAGATAAATGCCGGTGAACGAGCTAACTTACTTTCCTTGGGTTATGTTTCGACGTTTATTGTCAATCAACTTCAAGGATCTTTAAGATTAACAGTTATATTTTAGTTTTTTCAGTTACCTTAAAACAGCTATTTTGCAAGTGCATTGTCCCATAGTATAGGGTTTTTGAGGTCGCCATAAGAATCAAATAATTTCAATTTTGACATTTTGTATTCTAGCTTTAGAACATCATTTTATTCACTTGAGTAAAGAAGGTTATTCAAATACCAATTATAAACCTGACATAACTTCCTTTGTTTTCTTTTGCTGTTATTGAAAGTGGCTACCTATATGTTACGCGATGTAAAGCAGTCTTTACGGAAAGTATATGATCAATGTTTGTCTTCTTCATAATTTATTCTCTAATTTTGTTATTAAGATAGTTCAGCCTTTGGAAATCAAATGTTAAGTCGATGCCCAAACTTTCGATTTGGCAAAACTAGGACGCTATGAACATAAATGTTCAAAATAAAGGCGGTGGCTTTCTGCATAAGTGCAATATCATGATGGGACGCTTTATGCTTAATTTAAAAACTCTTGGAACAATATCTGGACTACCGAATGCGCATTTACTTGGTACAATGACCTGTGAATGCATATATCCGGCAATAAAATAATTCTTTTGTAACATTGAAAATTGCGCTCCTTGGCACTAATGCCGCTCAACCATAAGATACGGATAGTCGAACTTGGGCTTCTTACTGTTTATTTTACTCCTAATTCAATAAAGTTTTTCGTTATTCATTCTTGGAAGCATGGAACGAAGAATCACATAATTATATCTGAGCACTTCTTCCGAGCTATATAACCAAGATCTATCGTAAAAGATGTTGCGTGCTGAAAGCTTTAAACAGGTCAGTGCGGCAGACACGCAGCGTTAAGCCGCAGTTGGACAAAAAAACAAAGCCTGGAGCCCTGCTTACAACAGGCATTTAGTCTTGGATCTTGGTTTTTACCACAATCCACGCTGACGACTCTCTTCCTTAAGAATGATAGCAACTCCTTCCTCGTACTTCCTCTCACTACACGCGCGCTTCCTGATTATCCAGTAGATCCGTTACCACACGTCCGTATTCAGTGAAAGGTATTTATGTTTTCGTAAGATTTTAATACTGACCTACCAGTCCTTATTTTACTTCTGAAACGAGGAGCTAAAGCATGTTTAAGTTCGTCATTTCAGAAGCAAATCTTTCATAGCAACTCTGAAGTGCTACTTTTTGCTAAGATCTTTTGGCAAGAAAGTCGAACTAATTTAAATATACTAATATATGTCATATACCTTTCGGGTCCATTTTCGTCTTCATTTATGAGCGAGTATTAGGCCATCTTCCTCGGCGGCATGAATAGGCCTCGTCATTCTTAGGTTTTCGGGCCATTATTGTGAGATAGTTACGGCCGCCATAGGGGCTACAACAGATACAGCATCGATCAGAGAGAGTTCCTCCATGAAGTTTAATATTCCCGAACTGAACCGGCCAGACACCGAGACCGTGGCTCAATGCTTAAAACTTTGGACATCTGATCAACAGGCAGTGGTTTTCTAGCCTCGGATGGTTGGGGTATGACCAGCTGATGACCGCTTATAAGCAAGAAACGGCCATTCCACTGTGCAGCTGCTGGTTGGGCTCGAGAGAGAGCCTTAAGGCAGAACGAAGCAATGCAGTTCCGTTAGCGATCAGTGAGCGTTCATCTAGGAATATAACTAACCGTCATTACACAACACTTTTACATGGACGTCGTCTTTAGTACAAATCTTAGCAGGTAAAACACTGGGCCCTGTCCACTTTCTTCTTCCTCTACTTAAAAACTTCAGGTATGAAAGGTCAGAATTCCTGTGAAATCAGCATGATCGAATTCCTGCAAAAAGCATACAATCTAGCGATTCCTGGGGAAGGGTGTATCCCATAAAATATTTAAGCATGTTTCAATTCAACAGCATTGAAGACAAGGCATTTTGTTTAAAAGACAAAAATAGCCTATTGGTATAAAATATTCTGTTTTTCACATTAGCTAAATTATAAGGAAGAGTGATGGAATTTTGTAACTGGAGAAAGCAAATGAATTTTCTAGGTGTATTAGATATAGGCAAATAAATTGACTGGCGTTATTTGTTTAGAAACGGCTTTTGCTATTGTTGTTTACTCTGATCCTTCTGTCCACCACTGTTGCAAGGCGAGACCTCCGAGAAAACTTAATTTTCCTAAATAAATGCAATATTGTTAAAGGAGACTGCAGTAGGAAAATAAATGCATTTATCAGTCTGGCAAATACTCAATTGTGTTTATTGGAAGGGGTATGCAATTCATTTTACCAGTTTTTTGATATATTTTTGCAATTCAGTATACAACCAAAGATATCTTACATTTTCTCATTCTTCAGTCTGTTTAAGCGCACTGAGCTGCAAACACATTGCGACTTACAGTCACCCAGAAAAGCGAATGGTAGTGGCGCCTCATAATAATTGGAATTTTTATGTATTTAACCCCAACTTTTTATGAGAAGCTAGATAGAAACTACTGTAAAAACTGGTCAAAAAAATCGGTTTCATATTATTTTGCTTGCGTAGCACAGCTTTGACTTTTGAAATGGACATGGTTTGCTAAGCAGTTGGAAAAATGCGAAATTCGGAACTGCTATTAATCACGGTTATGAAATTCGCAAGCTTCCTCTATTTTTATGAATGTGGTTTTGGTTGGTAGCCATGATATAATTAACTTAATCGGCTACATAATTAAGTACTTAATTTCATTCCATACGTGCTTCGACTTATATTCGAGTTTTAATATTTAAATGCATTTTGCAGGTGCATTTGAAATTTTCAGTACCTGGACGTATTGGACTTTGCAAATGTTTTCGAAAGTTTGAAACTTTTCATGGTACCCCTAATCCCTAAAAAGTATTTAGATATGAAGATATGGAATTCAGAAAACTTGCACCGCATGTCCACAACGTTAAGGCATTACATATATTTTTTATGGCATCCCAAACATTTTGATCATGCTGCTCATTTTCTGGTCCATCCCATTTCAAATGACTTCTCGTCGTACGCCTCTGATGCAAATTTTTTTTAAAAAAACAAAATCATTTTAAAAGGGAATTCCCAAGTCAGAAACTTATGGTCTGAAGTTTTCATAACGAAACAAATGCCTTAGATTGCAATGTTTAAAGTAGAACATATAACAATATTTTGGCTGAAATGAAAAATGGCTATCAATGAACCTGGAGATAAGCAAAAGGCAAAATGCACATTTTTCCTTTTTTGAATCCCAATATTACAGCGCAGGCTTTTCTAAACACTTGGTTTTATGAAAACTATATTCCTTCAGGACACCGCGAACGCATTGTTGAAATTAGTCCCTTAATGTACTTTTGAAAAACGCTTGCATACAAACTAGTATAGAGGTGCATCAAACAAATGGAGCGTTGTTACAATAAGGATGATTGATTAAATAAAAAAAGGATATAGCTACCGACATTGTCGGTGTTGTTGAGTAAAATAAAGTTTGAATATCACTTCTGCGAAATGTATACTTTTTATGTTAAAAGGAAAATATCTATCATTTTAATAGACACAAATACTGAATAACTGAATAGAGTTCCATTATTTAGATATGTTTTTGCAGGGATTTGTGTGGTCTTTTCACGTTGGCAGGTCAGGGATAGCTTACGTCTACGATTTCAAGGGTGATTTCGAAAGTGTAGTACTGTGCTATTTTGCGTAACGCGTACCCATAAAATGTTGCATAATGTTGTACACCATTCGCATGCCTATGGGAAAAAATGTAGAATAACAGGTAAGCTCATGTTTTTTCTCCTGATATTGGTCGAAAGGAAAACTTTTTTCACTTAGTAAGTTGCTAAAGCGTCGACTGAAGAGGATACTTATTTTGA
Organism: Schistocephalus solidus; assembly: GCA_017591395.1. NCBI lineage: Eukaryota > Metazoa > Platyhelminthes > Cestoda > Diphyllobothriidea > Diphyllobothriidae > Schistocephalus > Schistocephalus solidus. The sequence continues at coordinate 255,302 of WEDG01007055.1, forward strand.
AATGGTTATTGAAACTAAGTTTGATATGTAGCAAACAGTTTGAGTCCAGGGATGAAGAAGGCGAGTGGGCTGAGGCGTTGATTTTGTAAAACATTCATTTTGAAAAGCAACTGGGAAGTTCAGAAGATGCTGTCAGAAAACCTAAAGAGTTGTACTTGCATTTTCACTATCCCATGGGTGAGATACATGTAAGGGTTGAATCGAGAAAATAAAATCTACATAACGTACGATGTCATAACTATCTGTTTACGGTAAAGCTTTTTGTTTCGCCCATCAAATTATGCCCAACACCAACCCGTTGCACCGGCAGAGTAAAACCTGTCTAACAGTATTGTCTGCTTGGTATAATTAATTTTGTAACCTAAACATCCAAATAAATAGAAAGTCCCCATTACCTTATTATGAAACCTACCAGAACATTAACTGGGTACTCATTTCTATGTTTTCAAGCCGTGTTTTCCCGTGTTTTGATCACAATTACCAAAATACCAGAAATATTAGAAATTGATGGATACTCTGATGGGAAGTTTGAATATCATATAATGTTAAAAACAAGGAATTTTGAAGTCTCGTGAACTGATTGGAGGGTAACAAGTAAAACGACTACCCGTTTAAATTTTTGTTTTCAAGATACTCATTTTAGCATCGAGCCGTTGACCGAAAAAGGGTATTTTAAGGATATCCGAAACGCAAAAGTCCTTACAGGACGCCTGGCCAACCATAAACAGCAAGGCCAAAACCAAATATTCCTAGAAACAAATTTAGACTGTGCGTGTGATGTACCAAATAGGAAAAGTACAGAACGAGTTGCTGAATTCAACTGCAATTGTAATTGCTGAACGATATCATCAAAAGTTGATCAATTCTAATCCAGTGCTAGACGCAAAAGGGTAAGAATATGATGACAGACATCATTGAGTGAATTTGAAAGCTTTCAGTACTAAGTCACCTGTTGCCCAACGAATGAAAGAAAATTTGGAAGTGAATGGCTGGGAGGTCCTTTTTTATCTGCCGTATACAGCAGGTATTGATCCATCAGATGATCTTTTGCTTCGGTCTATGCAACATGGTCCTGCTAAGCAACGCTCAAAGGTTTATAATAAACTCAAATATTCGCTCAATGAATGACTTCATTCAAAATATCAGAAGGATTTTATCGCAGAATCCACTTGTTATCCTAAAGACAGGAAAATGTTGTAGCTGTCAATGAACTATATGTGAAACATAAGATTATGTCCAGTTAATTTAAAAACGGTAAAAATTAATTCACACTTCGGACATGGATATGTTTGACATAACTGAAAGCTGTCTTCCACATATTTTCCATCAGCTTTCCAGGCTGCATTCAGACAGTTTCTAAATGCTGTGTAGGTTTTTATTATTTATGCTTGTCATAGCATATTGGTAAAGAGTTGGTGTACTCCATGACATAGCCAGCCCAGACCACCTCATGGTACATTTATTCTTTTACTTGCTCCTGTGGGGCAGGATATATTGGTGGCACGAGACGGCGTTTATCCAAAAGAGTACAAGAACACCTTCCAGCATGGCTAGGTTAGAGGCAGTTAAAGAACATAAGCAGCTCTATCCTCGCGCAAGTGCTAGACACAGACCATCGTGTAGATGCCAAAGAGGCATTCCGGGTTATTTAAAATGTCCCCTCAACCTATTCAAAAATTCCTTGGATAGACTCTGTTGGCTAATGTCGGAGCGACTGCAATCAGGCTACGCAAACCGGTCCTGTGCGCTCAACAGAACTTTATACAGGCACCGCAATTACCGTGGCCGAAAGCCACCAATTTAGCTGCCCGCATCTAATTACCTGTTCCGGCGGCCACCATTCCTCTGACCATAATCAGAAAAACGGACCGCAATTTTGTTTATCCCCTTCCCCCCCCACCCTGACAACCGTACAATTTGTTCTACTTACCTGTATATCTAACTTAGTAACACAGTGAGAGAAATGTAAAGGTCTGACGAGAATAAATCGAAAATTAACGTATCCTCGCAAAATTTTCTGTTGAAACGAATAATTGCTTCGTAAGTTAATTAACTGTTCTGTGCCGGATGAATTTTGAATTTGCTAGTTGGCATTCATTCGATTATGTTTTTCACCAGAATTTTCACCCACTTCGCTTGAAAAAAATTCTGAACCGTCTTTTGCATTTCAGTACAGTGTGCATGATTTTTTGTTTCTATAGTGTCACCATTTTTCTCAAGCGGAGTGAACGCGCAACAACTGAAGAGTTAAAAGAAACGGAGATCTGGCAGACCACGCGGGGTGAAACGCACCGCCGCGGGGTTATACACATTGCAGACGCTTTGGCGCCTAGGAAATTCACATTTTTAGAAGGAACTGCTTCTTAGTCAGAAATCATGCCCAAAACATGTGCACGCGAAAGCCTTGTAACGCTCATATACATTAGACGATTTAGGACTGTGTCGATAGGGTAACCATGGCCCTACTACACTAGCAGAAGGCTCTCAGTTTTTCGTGAAATTTGACTGTAAAATAAAGCCTACTTTGCCGTCGCAAATATGCGCTTCTACATTCGGCATCCCATTTACCATCTTTGTCGAGTACATATCGGCTGCATATTGGGGCCGCGGAAACACTGATCTGAAACCTCAGGAACTTGGCGAGTAACCGAATTTTCCTTACCATAAAATAATCTCTGATCTTGTTTTTTTCGGTTTGGAAGTTAGTTGCAACCAATATTCCAGCGGAGTTATATAAACAGTAGACGAAGTAATTGTATTCTAAAAGCGGATTTCAGTCGGATATGGAATTACGACCCTCGCACATCGTGTGTGCTTGCACTTAATCTCAAGAGTTGCCCATGTTGTAACTTAAGGCCCTACATTAACAATAACCTCCCAGACCCTGATCTTAATTGCGAATCTTCTAATTCTAACACTCACACCACATGTCATCTATAGTACGAGCGCTACTTATTCCCGTATAGCATACAAATTTTTGAAGCATGACACTGTTAATGGCAACACACTTTGGGAAGACCATTTTTGCAAATAGGTCATTTGTTTACTGAATACTTGATAATTTCGCAAAATGTTGTGTTCTGTTAAGTTCTAGTGTGTTGTCAATAGGATCCGCTGGTAAATGTAAGATGGCTTTTATATGTTTCAGTCGGAATGCGTGTTCTAAACTGGTGAGGTACGATAACTGGAAGATTTTTAAATTCTAGCTCTTGAGGTGTGTGTTCTGTTGTTCTATCCAGGCTTTTTGGTGTAAGTTGGAGAGCTAGTTTATGGCCGTATACACCATGACTTTGCCCGCATTTATTTACAGCCGCAAAATGTTTTGCAGTTATGTCTGGGTGGACCAACATTAGAAGAGCCCGTTAGAAGAAAGGTAGTGAGGAATAGGAACGTCCCTTGTAGTACAGGTCGTCATGTGAAAGACACCTAATCTGATGCCTCAGCCCTAACACAAGCCTTTATGCGTAAACTTAACCTTAGTTTCCTGAACTTTAGGGAAAAGAACCCTGTATTATTAGGAGTTCCTATTTTTGTGTCTTGCGTAGGGGGACTTTAAGTTGCTCGTACCACCAGGTGCAGGCGTTAAACCGTTGTTATGTAAGTTTTGCATGCAAATATTCAATGCGCCTGAGGAGGGCCGTGACCTCGTTGGACTTGAGACGTCATGGGGTCAGGTGACAAGTAAAGAGAAACAAGTATCCCCAAAGAGACTGTCCTTTTTAATGAGGCAGAGAAAATTATAAAACAGCAAAGCACCTCGGGATCAATAGGAAAGTGTATGTTAAATATCGTTGCAGGTGGATTCAATATGAGGGGAAAATGCATAATGAACCGATAAACGATATCACCCTCCAACCAAAACATGGAAGTGCATTAGGAATAGGGAAATAATTTTAAATTTTGTGAGATAGTTACAGTCGAAAACAAGGAACTGACTTCTAGCTCTTCAGTAGAGGGCAAGTTATTTGACTGCTCTATTAAGGAATAATTAAAGTTTTGCTTAATAATGTGAGGATCGATCACAATTGAGGTAGGATGACTAGCAGGGATACCTCCAGTAGAATCAGCATATATGTAGCCAAAGGACGATTCAACTGATCAATGTGCAAGTAAAAGAGTTAGGGAAGGAGATGGGACCTTCAACTACTCCGCAGCTATTCGGAAGAAGAATAGATAAGCGGATGTCAGGCTAGAAAAATCTGAATTTGTAAAACATCAGAAAGTCTAACCTGGATAGCCACACTCTAATGTTTTCTTCAAGTTATTGCAGCGTGTAACCGTATGCTGGAGAGATACGTCATCAAGAAATTAACACAATGCGCAAGCCAATCTCTGACAGCAGCGTGGACCATAAAACAATGACAGCTAAGGTACTGCTTCCGGCTTTGAACGCACGTTGTAGACGACACAAGAAGATGAAGTGCAACGTGCAAGTAGCTAGGGTAGCTTGTTCAGTGAGCTTCCGATGGGTGTACGAGCGACAAACAGATGGGCAAGCGGATTAAGGACGAAACCCCTACATGTTTTTGGGCCACGGATTATTCTTGCTGGTTCATGAGTAACAGATCAAAAGAATGTGTAAAAATGGGAGCTACTTTGGTAGGACATTAGTTAAGACTAATGAAACAGTGGAGTCTAGAAACTGTTAACTTTCCGATGTTTTGAATATGCTCTCCGACTCAGGTACACCACGTTGGGTCAAGGACACTTAGATAAATCTGGAAGAATGGAAGAGGTGAATACTGGAGATGAATACGCGAGTCTCATGTTCCCGTCACAAAGAGGGTGAAGGCGAGACTACTAGAACAGTTAATTTATTAGTTTGAGCTTTCGGCCTTGTACGGGAGTCTATCATCTCAGACCGTCTAAATGGATCAACAAGTGATCATTTGTGTAGTCAAGTGCTAAGTCACTACTTACACACCGGATGAAGGCCATGAGTTTGATTTCGTGATAGAACATACACTGGCGTGAGTCGGCAGCAAGATGGGGCAGGAACTGCTGGAGGTTCGGATGTCTGGCACCAACTTCAGTAACAAACACGTCGATGTACCGCCCTGTTATCACGCGCTCCGCCCACGCAGTCAGGTGGCGGAGCCACTTCCAGGCCAGAGATGCAAGCTGTCACCACGCCGTGAAAGCACCGTGAGTGAGGGGGTATGAACTCGGACCAGTCATGGACACCTCTCCTCTACCCTTTCCTTGGCGTTTTATTATAAAAATATTCACTTGTTCTGGCACTCACTTGGTCTCTCTCACATGAACTCTCTTACGTGTACCAAAGTTTCCAGAAATAAGCCAGTGATAGCTCCTTCACATTCTTTGGAAACTGGATGCATTGGTACTGACGGTACACTTTTCTTTTAATGAGTCTTAATATTTCTCGACCTGAGCTAGTATTTTGTGGTGGTCAGAGAGGCGTGAATAATTTTCGAAATTGCGGCCGAAGGATAAGAGAAGAAGGAAGGGAAGTAGGATTAGAGAGCTGGCTGACAGAGCGTTTAGTCTACCACTTTTTCATTACGTCACCCTTGGGCTACTGTGTATAAACACTCTATGCGTGGCTTTTGAAGCTTAAGGTAAGAAGGAAATGCGGATATTTATAACCATAACAGATTCATGGGGACAATAAAGATGAACCTTTTGGAGAAAGCGTCGCAGGCATGATCTTGCTTTCAGGTTTCGTTAATAAGGCCAGTTTAGAAATAGAACGGATTTTTGAGGATCTATTGAGAATATATAACCAGTCGATACAAGCGAAAATACGAGTCCCAGAGAGTACTTGAAAAGAGTTAGAGGCAATCGCTGAGACAAGAACTATATTTGACTGACCTTTTGGATTCCCAGCTCGGCACGTACGTGATACTTACTCTGAAGGTTCGTTCGAGTTTGAATCTGAAAAATCTAGCAAAGTAAGGTTTTTTCCCAGTGGTCGCCTCTACCTCTTCCAGTGTCAAAAAGAATAACTCAACTGTTAGGTCAAAGGTCAAGGCTAGTTAGTTAGAACGTGGTCATGAAAACCACAAATAAGAATATTTAAGGAAATAAAATCTTTGAAGTCTTAATGTGTGCCATATGTATCTCAATTGCTCTAAATTACCACATGAGGGGTGAGCTGTTTAAGCAACAACTAAACAGTTCTTTATAGCGGGAGATAGATTAAGCTGGTGAAAACATCATTCCGAGTTAACAACAGAGATAGATATTCCAACCTATAATACTCTTCGAAATTATAAGCAAATGTAACACGTTGATGGCCACAGTTACATCTGTAGCGTCATCCGTGCTTGAAAATAATGGCTTCAGGCCTTGCATCAGTAAAAATTGAGAAAAATGGTAACATGAACTGGTCGTCTGATCCTAACACAAACAACGGAAAAGCGATGGTGACATTAACTTTAGATTATGATTCGCGTTTAATAATGTTTTCTTAAAGGAAAACATTTTCGAGAGAGCATAAGGCGACCTCCCTTATAGGTTCGTTTAAAACCAGCAACTATTTGTCTAAAGAAAGCCTGGAATGAACGCTTAAGCTGGCGTTGGAATGCGACATGATATCCACCGTGCGATTCTCTATGGTAACGAAGTTGACTGCAGACCCACTTTGGAAAGTGCAATAGTGCGTTTTACAAGCAGTATACCAAATTCGCCTTGCAGCCATCGACAGAATCAACAATTCAGGCGAATTCACTTCACAGTTTACGCGAATTTTTTATGTTCTTTGTGTTGTCAAATGATGGCATGTCACATCAAATAGTTGGCATGGTATACAAGACACAAAAATAGGTATATGGCTATCAGAGGACTTATTGACAGAACCTACGATTCAAAGGATATAGCACCTTTTCTACCTCCAGTTAGCTAATCACAACGCTAGCTGCAAACAGGAACCAGAAACACAAACGGTTACACGTGTGCATCATAGATGTTCCACAGACGTTTTTATGAAATGGTTAATCAGTAGTTTACTGAACCAAAGTGACTCAATGCCGTCCTAATTACAAAATTGGCCTGAAATAACGCTTTATCAATGCCGTCACACTTTTGTTGAAGAATCTCGTTAGCTTATCTTCACTGAGTTCTATATGTTTACACGAGTGAAGCTAACGATCAAAATAAATGATTCCATTTATCATCCTTAAAGAAGCTGAAGAAGGATCGGAAGCGACATCACGAACAACCTTTTATTTGGCCCGGCATTTTAGAAAATTTTTATTTTCCATCCCCAGTGTCTGTTCCTGCTGGCCTGGATTTGTCCTGTCTTGCCACCTGTCTCGTATTTCAGTGATTTCTGACACATAAAATTGGATCTGTCTGCGAGCTGCGGATTGGCTTTGACCCCTGACAGACTAGCGTGATGTCTATCCTCTACGTGGCAATCGTATGTAGTTGCCACAAACGCGTTGCCTATGGGCCCTCGCCTCGTGGGCAGATGGGCTAATCAGCTGTTGTCGCGTGTGCAATCGCGTTCGGCTGTTTGGGAGCGTCCGTGGGTCAGTGTTTCAGGCTGGTCATTTGACCTCTGGCTGCTTTTTCCCCTGCCGTGAGGGCAACAACTGTTGGGCGAGCCATAATTTGTTCACTTGTGTTATCGGTGCCGTTTTGGCTGGCTTTAACCACGTACGTAGCGCCTGGTAGCCTGGATGCAGATTAATATTTTGGTTACTTTTTCCAATCGAGGAACAAATTTCGCGCAGCTTTCTGACCATTTTCGCGTTGGCTCACTCGATAACTCCTGTTCCACCAAAGATGCAACTTTGCTCCCTCTGTTGTATGTGGCCTTGTACCTGCGATATTCTATCCTTGCTTTTGACTGCAATTTAGTACTCATTCAATCCTGTGCACAGGCATTTGCTCATTTCACCAATATAATTTGCACTGCAATTTCGGTATGATATGATATAATCCACTGCTGTTAGTTTCGTTGCTTGTATTTGCGTTTCATTATCTGCAGTCTGGCAGTGGATTTTGGTTTATGGGTCACTCAAAGCCCCAAATGTTTCAGGATTCTTGCTGCCGCCTACAAAATTTCTTTCACTTTGGGGGGTTTTCAGCTAAAAATTTGGCCCTTCACCGTTAGGTCACCCAGGGGTAGGCAAAAGTCTCACGTATGAAGGGCCGTGAACAACCACTGGCTGTGAAAAGGAAGAGTAGATAGTTCAGTTCCTCCTTTCTCAAGTCTTCGTCGCTAGCGTGTCTGAATCCGTTGGCAGAGACTACCGGTCCAAATATGTCTGTGAAAATTAAGGTGTTTACGTTGAATCGGGGGATGAATCTAGTATTCGTTAGATTATGTCATATCTTAGTTAGTACCTTCCTGTCTGCCTTCCTTGTAACATATACCTGAAGGAAGGACAACTGATTGTTTTTTTATCTTCCGCTGTAAATTTAATTTCGAAAGGTATTGAGTTCACTACTGCCTGGAATTCCTAAAGGTCATTTAATTGACAACGAAAAATGCGTCATCAACGTATTTAGCCAGAATTTTGTAGAGTGCTAACGAATGACTGGTAGTCGGAGCCTTTCTTTCTAAAGCCAGCTCCTCTTCTCCTTGGGGAATGATAAATAAAGCGTCTATATATATTACTAAGATAGCCCACTAAGTGTGCAACACGCCAGCCGCAGGCAGCTGTTTTACGGTCGGTACTGATCAGCAGTTCATCATAGGCTTTATTAAATGGGTTATATACAGAAGTCAAGTAAGTGCATTAGCCTCAGTATTGTGGTTAGGATCTTGCTGCATCCCAATATGTATATACAGTGTGATACCTAACAGATGCAAAATGCCGAACTTAACGGAAGATTCATAGTCACTCACAAATCGGCATCAACACACGCGTTGAAATCTTAATGAGCAAACTTAAGCGAATTTAAAACTTAAAGCAAATGTGAAAAGTAATAGTATTTTGTTGAGAAATACTACATTTTAGAAAAAACTGATTATTTCTAAAAACGTGAAAATCCTTGTAAATTCGATAGATAAATTTAAATAAAATTATTAAGTGGTAGATTAAGCATACTTTTCTGTGTATATTAAGAGAATAATTTTTGTCACATTTCTTTATTTATATTTCTTGTCTTGGATTACAATTAGTTTTAAATCATCCTCGAAATACCGGTAAATATTTTATAATTTTCACTGTTTTCAATCGGTTGGCAGAAAGTTTGATCCTGTTCTATTTTTTCTCAAAACCTTCAAAATAAAAGACTTAAAAGCATTTACCGAAGTAGTGAGCTGTTGGATATTCTTTCTAGTGGGGATGGTCGTTTGAGTTATATTTGTAGATTCCCCAAAACGGGAAAACTCGTCGCCAAAAAAATTGAAAGTTCACACTAAAAGGCGACAATAAGTATGCCTTAGATAAATTTAATTACATGTTATAATAAGTTGCCCGTTTAAGAATTAAGTTAATTAGTTACTTCGCTGACGAACATATGTGGACTTTACCTTTTACAGATTAAGTCAAGGTGAAAAATGTGGAAATTTATCGGTTTCGTGACTTCCTTGAAAATAAGCTTTACATTTTCTGCTGCAAATTAAAGAATCACTTTTCGCTTTATATTGGAGCGTTTTTTGCTACGTTTGGTTATTTTAATGCCCCATTTTAAGACTGCCAACACTCAACAACGTATCCGACTATATATTAAGAGTTTGCAACAACTGCCAATCTTCTGTCCATTGCGTTTGTAAATTCCGGATAAGCTAAGAATAGTATAAAGAAACAGTATTATAATGTACACTTCCAATTTAATACAGATGATTATTTTGTCCATCTCCATAATAACTTTTACAAACTTCGTTAACGTTATTCATTTTCACCATTGTAAACAAAAGTACTGGTACACAAGTTTATTCCTGCGTTTTGTGACAAAAACGCCAGCAATTGGCACAAAATAATTTTTAAAGTTGAATTCATTTCTTGTTCCTGGAAAACAATGTGATTTCAGACACTTGAAGTTACTTGATTTTCATTGAAGTAAGCTCAAGTTTTCTTACTTTACAGAAGGGAAGTATTTGACACCTTTTTCTGTTATATTAACTATCTTTTTTATAGCACAACGCACAAAAAACTGCTTTTGTTCTGTAAAATGAATTAGCATAGGAGATTTCCTGGATTTACGGTAACCTGCGATTTCGTTTTATCCTGCTAGTTTTCCTTTTATAAATTGAATAGAAAATGCAATTTTCGTTATTTAAAGGCTTTATAGACTTTAAATCCAAAATAACTGGAAAAATGTGCGCTTAACTACACATTCAAATTCTGATCACGATTTTGCATGATAAAGGTCAGCTACTTTATGTAGAAGAAGATGAAAGGGGTTCTCTGGACCAGTCGTTTATTCTTACGCTGTTTCCAAATCTCATGCAAATCTCAGGGAACAAGAGGATGGTACAGCGAAGCCTAGCTCACCTCCGCCGAGAATGAATTTCATTTGAACCATTGATTTCGTCACGCAATGCCTGATAAGCGGTGGACAAATCGATGTGCCTATTGATCGATTCCACGGCCGAGTGCAACGCTTCCTGTAGTAGGCGCGAAATCTACAGGATTGTAAGTTCTGGTCTGTGAGCAAGGCCAATTCCAAATTCGTTCATGAGCCTGGCGAACTCCTTGGATATGCCAACAGTGTAGGGCACTGTGCACCAGCATTTCGGGTTTGGTTGCTCCTCGGTTTTCTTCCGCTGACCTCTCGCCTGCATTTTGCAACGAAACCGCCGGCGTATACGTTATTGGTGAAAAGCTTCTGCAGAAACTGAAAATCCGCCTTCTTGTAGCCTGGTCCTGTGCAGTGTGTTTCTACACGGTGGTATAGTGTCCCCATGCAGCTGCGTTTGTGTGAAAGACGATGATTGCTATGGAAACTTAGAACACGAGAGGTATTCGTTACCTTCCTAAAAACCATTGTTTTCAGTTCCGATTTTCCATCTGTCGGGCGTAAACTCCGCCTTCAACTCGTGCATTAAACCAACACAGACTTTTGGTAGTATTAGGCGTTTTCGGCATATCTTATACTTCAGACGCTTTTTCGAACGGGGAACACCAAAGTGGGTAGTGAGTGGTGGCGATGAGACCGAATGGCCCTGAAAGATTGTGTTTCTAGTTTTTGACTATGACTTCTAGGCATCAGGCAGTGCCGATACCTCTCAGTCTCTCCATCTGTTCGTGTTTGCCTAGTAAACATTGCGCCGCTGTCTGAGTGCACATGATCGTCTACAAACAGAGTCTGCACCAAGCTTCTCCACTCTCTCCCTACCCGTCTCTCCAACATGCTGTCGAACTTCTTTTGTCTAATCTGCAGACTCATTCGATATTGAAGATGGTTTGGTGGAGGTGCGTTTTAAGAATCTCCGCAGTGTTAAAATAGCTGTGGTTTCATTCTTGGGACTGCCTCTGCTGCTATTTTTATCCCTAACGCTATCGTGTGGTCTGCCAATGGATCAGGTGGTTGTTGCTGCCTTCAAAAGGATAAGCAAATGCCATGTAGCAAAATATTCACACAGTGTGCTAGGCCTATTTTTCCTCGTCAAACTCGTAAGCTTTGGCTGTTAAATAAGCAGTTTGTTTCTTACAAAATCTGGAAGCAGATGCAGAAAAAAACATTTATTTAGCTGAAATTCGCGAAACTTTGCTCATTTTTGCTTTTTCTTAGGCTGAACTGGTCCGAAATATATAATCTGCAGAAAAACCTTTTTTTGATTTTGAGCCGGTCAGACTGGAATACTGCGTTCTTGGATGTTATCTTGAAGTGTTTGTAAACTTTTTATAGATTGCTAACGAACTAAATAGTCTGAACCTATGACTAGCATTAGCTACAAAATAACTGCGAGTGTATGCCGATTCGTTTTAAGCATTAATTTATTTAGTTTGTCAGAAGGCCGCAGTCAATGGACATCGTAGTCGCTCAAACATAATTGCATTTTACGTTTATTCGAATGTCAGCCGGGGAAACATCCAGAAATCATGGTAAAAATAAATAACATATTTTCTATCTGTTAGCAATAAATACGATGAATACTAAATAGACATGAGTTAACCTGCCCTAGTTTGATAGGAAACCATGTCTTCTTTTAATATCTTACCCAAAGAAAGGCTTTTTTTCAGTTTCAACAAATTTTATGGTTACGGTTGTCTTTAAGACGGCACAATCTTTATTTGGGTATCATCCTTTCTGTTATTTTTTCTGCTCCACACCAAGTATGTGTCGTAGCTCACATCCATTACACCATTTTATGAGTACTATATGATATCTTCTTAATGCCTTAGGGGTTATATGCTTTTCCTTGCAGGTCAAGTTGTTGACCGAAAACCCTAAGCACATGTACAAGGCACGATCAGACTTTATTACGTTATGCATGAAGTAGGAAACTTTGGAAAACTGAAAGATATTCTTATGACGAGTGTATAATTTGCAGAAAGGGTAAGTGCCTATCAAACAAGTGTAAGAAACTATATTTTGGCTATGCTTTCTATAAAATATATGTAAATGCATAAGGGCATCGAAAATCCAAATGCAATTTGCAGTCATTTATCACAGAGTGTGGTTTTTGCGGAAAAGAAGCGCATGTCATATGATGAGCAGGATATTGCCGCCCTACTTATGTAATTCCTCGTAATCGAAGACGCATTTCGGAATTCCGGTTAATATATTATGAGATCGCTCACTGACTGCATATTACATAACTAGCCAGCCACTGACTGATGAAACTGAAAACCCAAATATGACTTAAATTTAGCATTTTGTTAAAGAGGTTTATAAAATTTGTTCGAAGGAAAAAATACGCTTATTCCAATTAGTCGAAATTCTAAGGCACTCACAAGGCAACATTTTCTTGCATTCTATTAAATAAAATGGGTACTTAAAGCATTGTTTTAACAGGCGTTCCCAGAATTAAACGTAAACAGCTTCCTCTATGGAACACACTGTGATGTTTTTAGCTATATATCTTCCCAGAGGTAAGACTATTTGTGTTAGTGCTAGGGTAAAAGCCTTTCTCGTGTTTAAACTCTTCTTAGGCAATAAATCAGAACATCAATTACTGCTTATTCATACCACTTGAGTCGTTCTAGCGGAACATCTCATTTTGCACTGTAGGGGCAGAGGCATCCAAGTCAAATGCTTCACAGCCTGTGCTGAAACTTTTGCAATGCCTTTAGTGACTTATCTCTTTATCTTAGTACATCTTGTTAAAGGAAGAGATGCTTAGCAAGGTAGTTTTAAACGCTCCACAAACTAAAGGCGCATATTTAATGTCTTGGAAGTTAGACGTCCATTTATGGATAAAAGACCTACAAGGTAAGTGTGTTCGTTCAATTCACTTTCACTTCCTTCTTTGGGCTATTTGAAGGAACAGATAACTCAGCTTTTCGTCTACTATTAGCCTGTTTTCCGTGAATAAATTTCAAGCTAACGCTGTAAACTTCCCTACTGAAAGAAGAAGTCAAGTGTGACAGGGTCTTATGTGACTCCTCTGCCCATGATATCTACGAAAGACTAGGAACGTTTTGTTTTTGTGCTCGGTGGTCGCTCAATCTTGCTTTAGCCAACTTTCAAAGCAGCAAAATTCGTTTTGACATGTTTTGTTGCAAATTTGCCCCAAATCTTGTCAACACTAAAGTTCAATGGTGAATGATAATCACGTAACCTGAGATGCAGCTTTCAATGAGCATTTTCTTAATTTAGAAAGCAAACAATGAGTTCTGTTTTAACAAGTTGAACAACATAAATCCGAAGCATTCTGCTGGCCTTGGGTTACATAATTTGGATAATTACAAGCAGGAGTTAATGACTCAATTTTAACAATTGTGAGTTAAGAAGAGTTTGATCCCATGCGCACCATAGAGTTTCTTGTCGGTTCGTATGAACGTGGGTTCGAACAAGCGCGTTAGGGGCAAAATCTTTAGACCCACAGCCCATACTTTACAAAATAAGACACAGAAGAGTCCAAAAATATGCTCACTCAGAAGAGGAGGATTGACGGATCACAGAGGAACTAATGCTCAAGCTCATCATTAGATAATTATTCTATTGTCAAAGCAGCTGTCTAGTTAATTCGGGTTTCTGGAACCTACGCATGCGTGTCTCCGTTGCTTTCCGTGCTGGCTACCACATGGCAGCAGGTGTAAGAAGATAACGTTTGCAAGGTTGGTACAGTATCTTTAGTCTGTCTGTACGAGTAAATCGCGGCCTTGGCGAGACTACCTGCATGGTACTCTGTCTTGACCTGCCATGTCTAAAACGTGGCCTATTTTCGGACTCCAGTCATTACTTAGCGACCGTGGAGCATCTTTCCACATTACATGCTTATGCTAGTTTAGTCATTTTGGCTGTGACTTAAAAGATAACAAGTTGGGAAGTTCGCACAGAAAACCTTTAGCGCACAACTCACCCACTTCGCTTCCATGACAGTTGTACTGGCTTTAGCAACCAACTATTATTTTAAGGGAGGCATACTTTGGTCTATAAATTTTTATCTATTGGCCAGTTAACACTTTATGTTATCGAAGACCATAGAAGCAGAAAAACGAATTTATGACAAGCAGTCGTTTATGAACTAATATGGTTGAGACAAATCTATTAAAACGATAGATTAACCGGAAAAATTACATAATACTACTTCGTTAATTGTCTTTTATGTGTGAAACTGTTTAATTTGGGCTTATTTAGGAAAATACAAGTTTTCTAGGGTATACTGGTTTGTAAAATTATTGGGCACAAATTCCAGCTTTTCCTGCACTGCGCATTCTTTTCTGGGCTTCTCCCAATTTCTTTTAAATACTGCGAAGATATTTCCTATAGGACTGAGGTGCCAGCTGTTATCAGAAATGAAAATGCCTCATAACTCACGGGCGGAGAGGCTGGCCGTGGTCTAAAATATGAGATTATAGTGGTACGGTTAAATAAGAATCACACCTCATTTGAGCGGTGGGCAGGAGCAATCGAGGTCGGTGAATGCCGCTATAGCCACAGGCATCTATGTTGAGGTCGACCACCAGACCAGGCACTCTCCGAATGTGATGGCCACCCAAACCATCGGGCGTCATCAGTTAGTGAAAGTTGCTGTAAACAGTGTGTTCTTTGGGGGGAGGGGTGTTCTTCACACATATGACCACCTCGGTCGACGTTAGAGGCTTATCCAAAAATAAAACATCAGCACCAAATTTAATACTTTTCCAGAAAAAAAAAGTAAGTGGCTACTTTACTCGTCAGCACTTAAAAAAGGTTTTGTAATCAGTCTAACTTAAATGTCACTATCATAGCATTTACCTGATGGAGACCGAGTGTTAATAGAAAAGTCGGGTGATTTGACCGGGAAACCTGACCAGCAAGGTCGAGTTATGCTTTTGATAGTTAATACCATATTGCTCCTGTGCGTCCAGTTAACCTCTTAATTACATCAGTTTCTATTTGAGGTGAAAGTCTGACTTCATACTGCAGGATATTTTGTAGTATGAATGCATACAAAGTGATTATCCATAGAATTGGGTGTCTTTGATTGAATTTACCTCCCCATTTCTCGTCCGCAGAACAACGTGGACGTACTAATTTGCGAAGTCGTGGCAGTAACCCTGGAGATTTTGGATTGTTTATATATATTGTGCGTTTTTTTTTCTCTGAGCAACAGTTGGGTTTTATGGTTGGCTGCAAGACAGGTCAAGCCTAGCTCCCATTTTTTCGCTCAATGAGGTTTTTGTCGCATTTAAGGACATTTCAACTTGGACGAAAATTTCAGACACCTACATGAGCACAGACTGGTGGCTCGGAGGCTAGACCCCAACTCACAACTTGCAGCCCATATTGGAGAGACTGGCCAGATTTGTGACATTCAGGGAGTGACAATCATAGCCCGAGGAACCTAAAAATCCGAACGAATTACGTTTGAGGCATGGTATTCAGATGCCAACTCTATCAACAGGCATATAGACCTTCCAGCCACCTCTAAAGTCCTGCGCCATTATATGCGTAAAGACCAGGACAAGATGGTTACGCCGCAACTAAGGCAAATAAGCGAAGATGGCCCCGCGAAGAACTCATTAGAACAGGAATCAGGCTTAAAAGCACCCTCGTCCGATGCGGAGTTGCCCAGCACCAGCGGCCGTCAAGCTGCACAAACATCCACGCAGAGGCTGAGGCAGCGAACGCACAAAAAAATCAATCAGTCTAAGGCTGAATGGTTCAGCCTTTCATTCAAAACACTGATAGATATTAGCAGCATAAGCTTTGAAAATGGAAAGTGGGTCAAGCTTTCCGGAACGTCAGTGATCATGCAAGCCTGTTCCGGGGAGCAATTAACATTTATCTTAATTTCATTCTGGAACTCTTACCTGTGTGAATCTGCGTACTTATTCTCTTTTAGTGATGGGTAAACTTCAACGGGGAGCATTTATTGTTTTGTTTCTGTCCTTCCTGTGGATCACACTTCAAGGAAGCATTCACAGAGTTCTAGAGAACATTTGCTATGTATAACTCCACTTTAGCCACTGAATAGATGACTCAGATGAGCCTAGATGTCTTTACACGTTTTTGTGAGGAGATTCTTGACTAGGTAGAAAAAAAGAACACACATCAGCATTCATCAATTTTCCCTTGTTTTTCATCACAAATCGTGAATGATATTTATAAACAGTACTCTCAGAGTCTCATTATTTGTGTGACCTTATTAGTTGCCGGTATTTTCTAACTGCTTATCAAATTGCAAATGCACGTCCGGGATATGGATATACTAACTGATATTATGCTCAGAGGCCGACTTTGGGTAGTTTTAGTGTTCCTGTATAGTCGAACGGATATTTATTTGGATGGTTCGTTTAATGAAATCACAAAACCGTTCTGACTGAGTTTCATTTGTGTGTTTTACTTGCAGAACGTTTACTAGAGGCAGTGATTTCGTAGAAAAATTCGGCTTAGGAACAAAAGGTTATCCATGGAGGTTTCCTTCAAAAGGATTCTTTTTGAACAAATGACATTCTCCGGTAGAGTTTGGTAAGAACGTGACTCATACCTAGGTCCGATGGAGTTAAGGTATGTTTACCGGCCTAATACTCACAGCTGGTATTTGGCATAATTCGTAAAAAAATACCTTCTTCCTTCTGTTTATCTCTTTGTTAGCCACTAACTTCAGAATAAATAACTTCATTACATTAATCTTTTCCACACAATGTATCATTTATCCGAATGCCATGAGCAGTTTTATAAACTAGCTTTTTCATTCCATCAGCCACTTTGTGCTTCTGAGGGTTGGAACAACAACTGAGGAGAAGTATTTTCTTTCTTTCTTTCTCTCTTTCAACTGATAAGAAGTATTTTCTTTCTGTGCTCACAAACCACGCAACCACTCAGATTTCATGCCATTTTGATTAAAAAATATTGTCCGGGTGCACTTCATATGCAACTGGAAACATCGCAGTTTGATATTTAACAGAGAAATGTGCTAACCGGGACTGATCGTTTACTTGCGGAAACTTCCGAAATTATGTATGAGCCCAGTCCGATTCAAGTAAATCGTTGCGTCCTCTATAAAGTAAAGATCTCCCTGATGGCACATGTAGTTTACTTTTTTTGAGAATGAAGTATTTTAGCTGAACGTAAATATTTTATTACTTTGCTTTTATTGTGTAAAGAAATGCTTTGTTTTTTTGAAAAAAACAAAAGCTAATCTCATGGGAGGAACCGCAAACGTTTAGGATAATAATGGGTTGGTTTCTGAAGGCGTGCGTATGCAAACCTCAAACTGTGGCTAATAGAGTCAATGATTATACAGTGAAACCTCCACTATATACTGAAAGCTGCCTAAACTATTTATGCGTTTTTGCTGGTGCTCCGTTGCAGATAGAAAAGAAAGTAAACCAGGGAGGATAGTAAGGAAAACTCTCGGCAGAAGTTCAAATGAAAGGCTAGTGATAACGATATCGGCTCAGTGAGATTGATCTTGTTGTTTAAAGATATTATTTGATTGGACGTTTGGCTGCCTGAAAGCTGAACAGGGCTAACTTCAAGGCTCCTGTGTAGGCTGAATGAGGCAGACAGACAGCAGACGCTAAAATGCAGAAGGGAGTTTAGACATACTTTTCTCCTCTGTCATAAACCAGAAATCGTTTCAAGGAAGAAAAAAGCTCAAACATGGCCCAGGGAAAGTGGAAATTAGATCCCTGAACGCCCAAAAGAACTGTAGACTTTGAAGGTATAAAATAGGTTTGTATATAGTATAGGAATTCAATACAAAATTAGAAGAGAATTTGATCAGTAAAGAAAAATTACTGTTCTTAAAAGGCGAACTTGTGCATATAGATGGATGCATTCATATTATCAAAAGATTTCCATTTTTGTGAACTGTCATGTAGCTTCATCATCTCTACTAAATCTTACAACGTTTACAATATTAGAGCATTAGAGCGTTGGACTTTTACTAAACAGATCGCGCGTTCAAGCCTCGGCTGGTGCACTAGATGAGGTTGGGTATGACTATCTGATGACGGCTAGTGCTCCAAAAGTGGTTATTTAAGTCTCCCTTGACTTTTTCTGCAATATTCATCTGTCCAGTATAAAGTAAACATTTCAGATTGAGAACATTTATTTTGAGAAGAACATGTTTTCTCAAGTTGCGGAACAGCCCAGCCTTGAAGGGGGAAAACTACCAGACTGAAAGATGACGACAGTGATAGCTTAAGGCTTTACTAGGAGAGTTCAAATTTACTGGAAGTGTTATAAATTTATCTTCGAACGTAGTTCTCGACATGTTTACAACCTCGGAAATTTTAGGCTGTGCTTTCATCTGAGGCTGAATTATAAAAACAAGTTAAATTTGGATTTAGAAAAGCGAAATAAGGTGCACTGAAAAATTTTCAGGTTCTGTCCTAGCCAATCGCATAGGACATACGGGTCTCCTCGTTAACCCAGTACGTGTAGGCATTAGTGAACCAGGCACAGCTATGGGAGAAAATCCGCCAAAAAACCGTTCCTTCTACGTGACCCACAAGGCAGCGACCATAACTTTAATTAGCTGAACTGAAAGTGAGTCGTTAAGCACTAACGACAGTTGATTTGTGGAGACTTCCTCATCAAACGGCTGCTGATCAATGGGAATTGGTCATTTTTTCAGGTATTTCACATGAAATTAAAGGCTTGCTGGTAATCAGTTTAGTGTCGCTAGTTAATTTCTCCATTTTTCTCTGGACTCAAACCCTTTAGCAGATCCATTTGTTATCAAGATGTAACCTGCCCCAAATGTTATAAAAACAGAACAGCTCTTGATCGGGGCCATGCACCTCAGATGCTGGCCGAATTTCGTCGTTGCCATTACTGTCACCAATTCAAAGCCGGCTGAGTCTACCTTGTTCGCCGCAAACTGAAGAATGGGTGTACAAAATGAGAAAGTATTGACAAGTCAGGTTTGTTAGCAAGTAAAGGGAAGAAAAAAATATGTAGTAGGTAACCAGCCGTTTTTTTAAGCAAACCATTAACTTAGAAAGTTGCTGAATGGGTCCTAAAGCAAGCTCTTATTTCAATCTCCTACTTGCGGGCCTCAAGTCAGAACCAACGCTTTTATTTTAAAAAGATGCGCACATCCAAACTCCAGCCGAACCCTGATTGCCTCTCAGATGGGATGAGGGTAACTAGGGTAAAAATGGCATCCACAGTTCTGACAGCCCTTGTCAGGTAAATGCTGCTTTGTCATAAATGCATCTATACTATCCGGTGTTTTAAATAGTCTTATAGTCTACCCATATTCGCAGCTTGTTATGGTAGAATGCAGGAATAGAAAGCCTTTACTCTGAGGTCTTTCACAAAAATTTCGGGAAAATTTGCGTTTGAATTCAGGTTAAGGTTAGGATTAGATTTAAGATAGAGTTATTGTTGGGGTGAGAAGTATGGTACAGGTTAAGGTTAGGGCTAAGGTAAGGATTCAGATTAGGCTTAGGCTTAGCCTTAGAACACGGGAGTAGGAGTACTTAAAAGTAACAATGCTGGACTGAGGAAAAATTGTCAACAATAGGAAGCATATATAAGGCTTTCAAGTGGAAGTATTGTACGGTATGAGGGTATCGAAAAATAGGAACGCAAAGACAGATTTTAAACGTGGTTTTTACTGGAATTTGCATGAAGGAATATTAAAAAAGACGAAAATATGCGGTCCTTGAAGCAGGATGAACCTACGATTGCCAAAATATACGGACTTCCCAAAGTTCACAAACATGGCATTCTGCTGCGAACGATAGTCTCCTTAATCGGTGCACCAAATTATAAGATTTCCAAGTGGCTATTTCATCAACTCAACCCACTTACAAAGAACTGTGAATCCTCTATCCAAGACTCGCTACAGTTCCTCGAGAAGATAAAAGACTTTAAAATTGCAAATGACGAAATAATGGTGTCATTTGATGCTATTTCTTTATTTACGTCTATCTTTCTGGACATAGCGAGGACCTGTACTGCAGAACTCCTACAGGCCTACTCTACCGATGTACCTGCGGAAGTCCTCCTCGAACTCCTCGATATTTGCCTTGAAACAAACTTTTCCTTTGCTGAAAATTATTATCGACAACTAAAAGGTGCCCCTATGGGTTCGCCAATATCCGGTTTTTTGGTGGAGGCTGTGATGCAGAAACTAGAGGCTACAGCTCTCCCCAGAATTTATCCGAGATTTTAGCTACGCTACGTGGACGATATATTTGTTATCTTCAAAAAAAGAGCAACTTGAACTACTCCACAAAAACCTGAACTCCACGTTCCCAGGAATTCAATTTACCCTCGAAACAGAAGTTGATGAACGACTCCCTTTCTCAGATGTCCTCGTACATAGAAGACCAACGACTCACTACATACCTCTGTCTATCGTAAATATACATGCACCGAGGTCATTTTACATTTTGAGAGTAACCACCCCATGTCTCACAAACGCAGCTCTGTTAACAGCTTGATAAGTTGAGCAAAAACTCACTGTTCCAATGAAGAAGCATATTGAACAGAAATTAAATACCTTTTC
The DNA here is from genome assembly GCA_017591395.1 of Schistocephalus solidus. Taxonomy (NCBI): domain Eukaryota; kingdom Metazoa; phylum Platyhelminthes; class Cestoda; order Diphyllobothriidea; family Diphyllobothriidae; genus Schistocephalus; species Schistocephalus solidus. Next base: position 276,285 of record WEDG01007055.1, read on the forward strand.
AAATTATTTTCCCAAAATGGATATCCTCCTGACGTTTTCCGTCGATGCATTCGGCGACAACAGTTAAAAGAATATGGTATTTCGAGAGCTATGACCTCCCAGGCGTCAAAAACAACAAACTTGCGAACCCTCCCATATGTAAAGAATGTATCTGAGCTCGTTGAAAGACAGCTCAAGAAACACCATATACAAATAGCGCACAAACCTACAACAAACTTGCGCATCCAGCTTGTACACCCTAAGGGCAGGGTTTGCTATTTCAATAGAAAAGATGATGTCTACAAAATACCGTGTACCAGTTGTGATGCAGTTTATTGTGGCAAAACCGGGAAATCTCTATCCACCCGTTTACATGAACATCAGTTAGCGGTGAGGAGACGAGACCCCTTATCTCAGGTAGCCATGCACACACTGGACACAGGACACCTATTTGTATGGGAGGATACCCACATCGTTGGCGCCTGCTCAACAAGGAAGGGCCGCGAATTCCTAGAAGCAATGCACTCAGACGAGGCATGCATTAGCAGGCATATCGATTTAGATGCCACTTACAAATTTCTCAAGGTCATATGGAGGTGAAAACAGCCACTATTGACCGGATAACTTAAAACTCTGGAAGTCTATTGGCTCAAACCTTAGCCAACCATAGAATCTTGTGTTAGGCATTATTTAAGGTTAACTGTTTTCTGTACATCTCACATTTGTCTGACGATGAACTGGGGCACCATATTCGAAAATCTACATAATAACGTTATTTCGGTCCCAAAGAACTCAACTTAATTTAATTAAATTTCTTGGGGTGTCGATATTTCAGTACAATTGGAAATATACACAACGTTCATTAGCATTTCCAGACACGCCGACACCTCGTGTTTAATTTTGTCGTCCTAATTTTACTGGTGCAAGAAGCCTGGGGATATTAATAATATTGGTCGGATGATAGGCCTCTGTATAATCCACACTATTATCGAACAGGTAATATATTAAAAATTCCTTTTATATATCTTCATGGTTCGCAAAACGGATCAACCTTTAGACGAAAGCATTCTTAAAAACAGAAACGTTTATAAAAAGTTCTTCACGAATTCTCAAATGTCTAGCGCACGATGGGGATCACGTGTTGCAAGTACGTTACTTAACGCATGAAATTTCATGCGCTTCACAATAAATCCCTGTTACCCAAAAACAAGTCACGCAGTCTAGCGGCAGTAGAGGCACTACCTACTCGAATATCAGATAATAGCTACATTAAATTTCATTTAAATAAGGCTAATTATAGAGTGTTTAGGGAACAAGGGCAAAAGAAAAGAGGACAGCAATAACAAATATAAAAGATCAGTACTTTTTATGTTCATATGCATTGTTCATATCCATTTGTCTGTCAGAAGTAGTGTTAATTTTATTTATAGTATTAAGCACAAAATCAGCTCTTTTTTGCATGGGAAAATTAGTTTTCCTTGTACCACGCTGTTCTGATGATAGTAAAAAACTTTTTCCATAGGACTGAGTGCTTTTATCGACAAGGGTAAAAAGGTTATTTCCGCTGTATCCGCTACAATGCCTTAGCAATATTCAGCTACAGGCTTCACATCCAAGGTTTGATCCTTTGTCGATCAATCATTGAACAACTTTCTACCTCCCCAGCCACGATCCCTTGCACGTCGGCTGATGTCACAGACTTTTCGGCGGTACTGCAACAGTTTGATGTTATCCATGCAGCTGGTAGGAGGTTAGTTACTATTTCCTATCTGCTTATGGTTGTAACTTGACCAAAAAAAGGCGATTGTCTTTTCCCTGTCAGTAAAATTTCCGAACAACGATTACCGGTACCGCGTGACCATTATCGTTGCTTTTGGACTTCAGTTCCAAGCCAGGTGGAAATTCCCAGTTCCATTGCGAAATAAATATGGATCACCGCACACCACATCCACGTAACCCCAAGGTTTTTACTGGCAAGCGAATTCCTAATAAACATTAGGTCCAGAAGAGAGGGCTAAAGCAGTGCAGGTCAGTGCCTTGATTGACGTAAAGGTCCTAGAATCTATTTTTGTGAACCCCTAGAAGACAAAAGGAACACGATCAGAAAGTATAGATCACAAGTCGAATGGAAGTATTTTTGGTAATTAATAGGAGTATGTTCGGTTTGAAGACTGTTCAAAACCTTGACTGAAATTTATCGACCTCATCCTCCAAACAATAGGGTGGAAGGGTACTGTATACAAGTTTAAGAAACAAGAACTACGCCTTCAACATCTCGGTTGAATGCAGTATTTTGTACCGATGTAGCAGTAACAAAGATCGCTTAGTAGTCCTAGATTCAAGGAGATGTTGAACTGTTGCTGCATTTTTGCAAATCGGGATACGCCAGCCGAAGCAGTGCCGTTAATTTCAAACAAAGTATCGATTTTCCTAAGGCAAATCCGGTAACAGCATCAATTTCCTGGCCGTCACCTGCATACAATGGCAACTACTAATTTTTCTGGGATCAAAAATGTTTCGTTGCTGCAGATGAATCTTGGAGTAGAATGAAAGGTAAAAGCGGCTGCGACAACAAGATCAGAATTTTTCATTGAAAACTTTATTTCGATTTCATTTAGTCTTTTGATCATGTTGACCATGATCTGCTCCTGCTGAAACTTGCCTCCTGTGACATAGGTAACAAGCTTCTGAACTTAATATCCTCCTATTTGAATGCTCGCACACAACGGGTTAAAATTTCCTATGTTATCTTCAACCCCACGCATGTGAGGAGTGGAGTTATTCAGGGAAGCGTGCTCGGCCCACTTCTATTTTGCCTTTTTGTGAACGATGTTCCTGATTGTTTTCAGTATGGTAGGCCCTTTATGTACGCTGGCGATTTAAAAGTTGCCTATCGATATAAACCGGTCGATCGCAACATCGTGCTTGAGCTCTTAAAATAGGATCCTCAGGCCTTCGGTCAGTGGTGTTGCACATGGCGCCTCTCACTTTCTTGGCACAGGCGCTCCGTTATGTTTATTGGCGACAACTATCGGCCCCAGGTAAGCATAGACGGTCACGACCTAAATGTGCCTGGAGTTATAAAGGGTTTGGACATATCATATTTTAGTGGTCTTAATCTTTCAGAGCACTGCGCACTGATTGTCTCGAAAAGCATGCCAAACTACTGGGTTTATTCTCAGAAATTTAAAAACCATCAATAGTAGAACCAGCCTTTATAAAATGTATGTCAGACCTAGTCTGGAATACTGCTCGTTCCTATTAAGCCATCTGCACGCTAGTGAACGGAAGAAGATAGAATCAGTCCAGCACTTCTTTACTAAAAGAGTTTTCACTTCAGAGCACAGAAACCTGTGAGCTTACAACGCTGTGAGCTTACAAGCCTCGAACCGTTGTGGCTTCGTAGATTAGAAGGGAATATTTTTACTGTTTAAACTTTTAAACAGTTTTAACTTTAACCGCCTTACATCCCTGAGGTAGATCGACCACTTTCGGTGCACCAGTTATTGAGATGTATTTTTATTTCTTCCTTTGGCACGCACCGTTAGATACCATCAGTTTTTTTGGTAAACACTATAGCAATCTGAAATAAACTACCCAGAAGTATTAAAATTCAGCCAAACTATCCTTTGTTTACGAGAGCTGTCACTAGTTTTCTACATTCAACACACCTTCCACAAATTTGGGTGCTGATTCTCTGGAAGCTCTCTTCCGTTCTGATGACGTTCACGGACTCTAAACTGTGTACCAGGGTTCGTGCTGACGGCAATATTGCTGGCTCTGCCGTCCATAATCGACTAATTCTTCAGTCGACAGCAAGAAACCGTTCGCAGACACACCTTTAGCTGGTGCAGAATACCAGATCCATAGCACTGAAGGGAGAAGGACTACACCGTGCACCTTCGTCAATCCTTCCCAGTCCCGTCAATAAGCTGCCGTTTTTTCTCCTGAAAACACTTGAAAGAACGATCAAGAGTTTTTTCACTGTCCGCTCGATCCTCTACTCTATATCTCTTTTGACCTTGCCTGTAAACTGGCAATAAATAAATAAACGTTATGTAGGAGCTAGGGAAAACTAACAAAATCATAATTCTCCCAGCTGAGAAGACTATAATGAGAAAGCTAAGACCTCGCTTGATGACAGAAAAGTCCACAGACAAGCACTGAACTCACAAGCAAAACAGTTACAACTAGGATGACTAAACTACTTACAGAATACCGGCGCAAGAATGTGATCACGCAGAATTAGTGGCGCCAAATGAAAATAAGTGACACCACTCTTATTCGCTTCTATTGTCTTTCAAAAATTCATAATCTAAGTTTTCCACTGCGGTCAATCTTTATTCTGAAAGGCAACCCTACAATTAACTTGGTTAAGTAGATGCACTCCGAATTTAAGTTTATTCAAGACAATTTGACTGTCTCAGCCTGTGAATTCCTTTTAGACCTTCATGGTCGACGATTCAACCAGGAAAAATCATGGTCTCCTTCGATGTGACTTCGTTATTTACTTCAACTCCACTGAAGTTGGCTTACGGGGTCTTGCGTAAGAAACTTGAAGAGGCATAGGACGAGGCTCAGCGTTCACTCAAAGTTGAACATGCCATGAGGCTGTTCAAATTTTGCCAAAAACCCTACTTTATCTTTGTTGCAGAAACCTATGAGCAGATGAAAAAAGCTTCAATGAGTTCCTTAATCTGCGATTTGGTGGCAGAATTGATTTTACAGGAGCTATAAAACACTGCCTTTATTCAAATTGAGCCTGTCTTTGGGCACCGTTACATTGGCGACACGTTTTTTTATCGTTGATAAACATAAACATGCTGCAAAACTTCCATACCTTGCTCGATGGAATCTTCCCTGATATAAATTCACAACGGAAGAAGTACAAGAACAGCAATGAAATCCCAACGGCGAAATTGAAATAACGGTCTACAGGAAGGCAACGCACACCACAAAACTTGTCAGCTTTTAAAGCAACCATCCGGTGGCTCGCAACCCTACCTGTGCGAGAAAGATCTTCAAACGGATTCAGAATAAGTGAAGCAGGTCAGAGGAACAAACGTACGCAAATGTACGATGTCTCCGTGGCCAATTTACGCGGAATAGCTAGCCAAAATCTTAAGTAAGCCTATGCCCTTGTGTTCGGCCTTGGAGAACCCAAACAGAAACACAAACAAGGATATGACACGATCTGCCGAACATTAAGAACGTCTCAGAAAGGACTGAGCGCACTGCTGCCGGACTAGATAATGACAATGCACACCGACCCAACACTAAACTGCGCACCAGGGTGATGAACATCAATGAACGATTAAACCTTAAAGAGCAATCTGCGATAGGGTATCGCATGCCATGCCTAAACTGTCCTTATAACTACATAGGCCAGACTGAACACACGCTGGGCGATTAATTATCTTGATTTGCTGCCCGCACCTACCAAACTGGCCATGATTTCGACTTGGCAGCCGTCAAGATACTCACCCGCGCCGGAAACAAGACGAGTCGAGAATTTATTGAAGCCTGGTACACGGATAGGAACTTAAGCAATCGATGTACCCGTTTGGCGCCAGCGTACAGAGCTCTGTGCAGTCACCGCCAGACTTGCATCAGTGATCATTGATTGGTTTGTTCTCCTTATCAGTGTCGCCTATTTGGTGCTGCTAGCTCTGACGACGGACTGCAGCAGGTGTTTGCAAGCTCAAAATAATAAGAAACAAAAATCGTTAACGAACGCTCACCGATCGTTAACGGAACTCACTCGTCCCGTTGTGCCATGGGGCTCATTCTCGAGCCCCACCAGCAGCCGCACAGTGGCTAGTAGTAGAGAAATAATTAACAATGACTGACTAATGATCACTAATGAGTTAGAAATGGCAATTCCAGTCTACCTTGTCTTTGTTGGCAATGTTTATAAACAAATTGTTCCGGTGCTCGAACAGAATTCTCCTTTGCACATGAAAATTTCTAGGACTCAAACGTTCGTATTCATTCCTAAAATCCTTTGTTCTTCTATCATGAAACATCTGCTAGATAGCGACCGCTCTGTTCCCGTAAAAACAGTTCTCCGAGTATCTGCTCGGCCGCAAACAATTTGGATACTATATTGCTTGGAAGCAGCTTAAATACGGTGGGCGAAACCCTGCCTATACAAACCCCTGGATCAAGTGCTGAACCGCATATTGCGCTGGCATTCTCCAGGGCCTTATATTTATTCATCACCTTTTTATTGATTTATTGCTATGCAATCTGCGATGGCCTTGGGTTTTTCTATTGACTCTGTGCAAATTCATTTTGCTGTGGGTTTCTTATTCGTTATCTGGGTTGCAGTTGCTATCCTGTCGATTCCAATAAATCACCTGCGTAAATCTAACTTAACTCTACTTCAAAACAATCTTGAATTAGATAGCGAGCCTCTAGGCTTGGGTTCCAGCAATTCAGCCCAAACCCACCACCTACAGACTATGGTCCGTGTGTATCAGGTTAGGTAAGAACGACATCCCCTAATTTGGTTTAGGTTTGAGATGAAAGGTGAAAATTTAGTCGCGTTTTAGGGTTCAAAAGTAGTGTCATGATAACTCAGTCATCGTGAGTCTATCTAAAAAACAGTAGGAGCCTTGCGTCTTCAGTGGGCTATAACTCAAACATACTATTTTTCAGCTATTAGTTCAGGATTCAATGCGTTATCACTTAGTGAAGGAGCCACAATTCTGCTGGCTTCGGACAAGGATTATGCGGTTTCGTCATGGAATAACGTTTATGAACATTATCTGTTCCCATGACAGAATCTGAATTTTCTTTTAGCCTCAAGGTTCATTTCTTATGTCCACTCAGTAACCAGAATTTACTTGCCAAAATTCTCACCTACCTGATGGGGCACCGAAGTAGACAACACTTCTGGCAAACTTCGCGTTTTCTGTCAAATATACTCTAGCCATGGATCGGTAGAAAACGAAATGTTAATCTTGACAGTGGGTTTAGTTTGGTAGCCATATCGTTTTAGCAGTAGGCTCAACAGTGTTTAATGCGATCAGGAAATAGTGTGTTTCAGCCATCTCCTTCAACTGTCATTTAGCTCCATAAATATGTAGGATTTTATGCAGCCCCAATAAAGAGTCATCGTACGTTGATTAGGGCTGCTGAAAAGGCTAACTTTAGCTTCTTTATGTCCTCACTGGTCAACGGCACATCATTTCGAGTCCTGAGATCACAATATTCACACCCGCTAATTAGATATGAATGCCACCAGGAAGTCTCTTCTGTTTTTGGGTCGGATCTTCGAGTAGATTACTTATGGGTGCATATTGAGAAGTGAATAAGCACGATTTCAAGTGACAAATTCGACGGCAACCGTGGCGTAGATTCGTGTTTTTCTTACCTCCGTCAGCCGACACTATCTAAACGATACGACAGCATACCTGCCAGTTAACATTAGGTAATTAAGAATGATTTCCAACCGCCTACCATGAAGAAGTGAGTTTGTTTGTCCGCTGGGTGCAAAATCACGTGCCAAATGCGTTCGTTGGCTTTTTGTGAGTGAAGGACTCAACTTATTTGCAGGTGACGTAATTTATTCACAGGCTTCCGAAATAAAGTTACTTTGCAAGATCTTCTGATAGTTCATATCACCTCCTTTCCGGTCAGCTTATTTGTGCCCAAACCATCTCCTGGACTACTGGCCAGCCAACGACCACCACACTGACACTATTTGTCTGTAGTGGAATGGGGTTCACTTTTCCATGCCATGTACTTTGGTTTCGGTTTCTGACGTGAGTAATATCATTGCTCATGCCGAGTTATTGGCGCTGTTTTGCCTAGCTGTATTCACTTACAGGCCTAAATCGTGGTACCTATGATGAGAGAAACAAAGAGGTGAGTTCCAGAAAGTAGTAGCAAAGAAAGAGACACGATCGCTGGAACATAACAATGCCATCTCTCAAGCCTTGACGTATGCGACGCGACCCAGCCACACATTCAAGTTTGCTGAAGCTGAAATTCTCATTAGAGGTGACAACCACGTAGGCTGCGAACTGCTCGAGTCCTGGTATTCCGGCCCTCACAAATCGCAAACACCTTCCCATTTAATATGCGGTGCTGAGCCTTTGTGTGGGCAAGTTAGTTAGCCACGCGGACAGCATGCAGCTGACCACTAGTTATGGTTGCCGTGTCGACGAGCCATATGGCCCAGAAGCTCGCGCAGACGACGAAACCTGGGTGATAGCAACTCGACTGCAGGCAAGCATCGCACCGCATGCAACTACGTGCGTCTGGTGTGGGAGCCCAGAATGTTCACGGGCACGCAGGTGCATATCAGCAGCATGGCAACTGTATACTGTAACATCAGGCCAGTCAGAAAATTATGGCACCCCATGCAACTATCCGCGATGCATCCAGGAGTTGGCAATTGTGATGGGCATGTAGTGAACTAGCAACTTGGGGCACTTGGGCAGTTCAATATCCTTATCTGACTATGTCTCTCATTGTGGACTAAAGTGAGCATCCAAAACGTCAGGCCAATAAAGCTCTTGTTCCAACGGTCGTGTCACCCTCTTCATTGTATATGCTGTGTCCAATTTGCATTCATGTCCCAATCTGCTGGATGTTTGAAATTGCATGCTCACCGCATGTTGAGAAATAACGGCCTGACCACCGAGATAGCACTGCCTAGGTCGCTACCTTGTGCACATTCCCACTCTTACTACTGTTTATTGTTAAAGTGGAAACATTTTGGATAATACCATATGTTCCTGTTGGGTTCTTGGTTAGGAACTAGACGTAAGTTAGACGTTGTGGAAGCAACCAATGGTGTATTGGTTTAGTCTAAATAAAGGGCCCACTTCCCAACCTTCATTATGGATTGGAAGTTTGACGATTAGGCTTGTTGAAAAAAAACAATGCATTCAATCTACGCAACGTACATCTTAGTTGATTTGCTTTATTCTGCTAAAAGGTAAAACCTATCTCTCAACATGACCACTTCCTCAATGGCGCGTCAATGGCTGAAGCACAGAGTAGAGATCTTCAGCGGAAATCAGCCTCCATGTGGTCAGGTTTTTATCTTTGAGGAATACGTCAGCACTGACCGTTAGCGGTAATGTGTTGGCCAACTTTAGTTGCAGATCTCAAAGAATCCTATGACGAAATTTCAGCGTTTTGGACACAAACCGTCGATACGTAAGTGTTTTTCAGATCTACCCTATAATCTCCATAGACATTAACACGTCCGTTTTTTATCTCTGAGCCTCGATCCAAAGACTTCATTCCTGCTATGATGCTCGTGCGAACCGGCAGTTTGTCAGATGATAAATGTGCAAGCTGCTGCCTCCGAAAGGAATAAGTGCGCACTACTTTCTGAGAAGATGGGCCCATTTTTGTGAGGGCAGCGCAGAGACTGGTAGGGTAGTAATGTTTCCTCCCTCCCAGAGGTTCACTCTTCAGGCCGGGTGTTACTTCTAGCATAGGTCGTAAAGTACTTTCGCCCCCAACCTGGTGGGTGTCCCCAAAAACGCGGTCGGAAATCCATAGAATCGCTTTCTTTTTCCTAAACAAGGTTCCATTGTGTGTGTGTGTGTTCGGTACGGGCAGCCACAGCCTATGCGTAATCAGGGCATCATTTTCGCAACTGCAGTTATGCGCCCCCACGCCAACATCCCGGGCACTGGACCTTTGCACTGAGACTTTCTGCAAGAAAGCGCATATATTAATCCCACATGTCCCACTGCATGATTATATCACTATTGCAGTTATCTGGAATGTCATTAGGGTTACATGGGATCATCTAGGATGCGAACACTCACTGGAAGAGCACATAGTCGGAGTCTGTTCAAGTTCCCTGCACTTCAGCTCGTCCTAATGACATCCACTGGGCTACATTCTATGGGTGGGCACTTTGTTTACTAGCAAACCCTATCATACGCCGAACCTCCTGAAACATCGAAGGATAAATGTTGATGGAAAAGTCTACTTGCGTGACGTGTTGGCTTCTGATTAGACTCCCTTCTAGCTCCCCAAAGCAATTAAAGTTCTTATTGCACAGTTGGAGGCGAGTGTTATTTCAGTTTTAGAACATTTTTATCAAGCTCGTCTTTTGAAATAATGCTTACATTTTCACTTTTTTGGAGGCTTCTAACCTCTTTGACACTCTCCTTTTAAACACAATAAATATGTGGATTCCTGCCAGAATGGGAAGTCTCTGCTCTATCGGCTTCCGTAATCCGAAAAGCATCAAACGGGGGACAGATATCGCGAAAAAACAGCCGGCTAACCGAAGATAGCAGAGGGTTGACAGGTGAGATGTTGGTAGATGGGTACTGAGCTCTTTCGGATTTATTTTGCCTTTATTCCGCCAATTCTAATTCTAGCTACCAGGTAGAAACCAGTCCGTGACCTCAGCCACCCACTCAAAGCTTATTTGCTTCAGTTTTGGCCCATTCCTGTATGCATAAATACCTGGTCTGCAGCATGCCAGGTTGTGAGGCCCTGATGAACTCCAGTCAGTTTTATGCAGTGTGATAGAGTCCGTCTGCACACCATCTGCACCGCTGGTGTGTGTGTGTGCGCGCCCCCTAAACGGGCCACGTGGTAGATGCGTTGGACCAACACGGGGGCCACATTAGGGCACGGTAGGCGTTATTCGGGTTGCGCTCCCATAACAAATGCCGAACATGGAGGTGTGGTGGCACGCCTATGGGTGGCTAGGACTTAGGGGGCCCGGCCGCGCCAGCCACCTGCGTCCTCTCCCGCCTCTGGTCTTCTTGACTCTGTCTTGACACCGGGCTCAGGTGGGTGAGGAGGAGAGAGTGCGGTTGATTCAGCGCAAGTCTACTATCACTTTAAAATAAATCACGCGCAAGTCACCGTCCCTGCTCCACTTTCCCAAGGAGCATATGGTGGACATTGTCGGACTTCGACGGTCGAACTGTCGTGTGCGCGCGCACGCGCGCATATTTGGTGTTCCTGATCCCAGATGGTGGTCAGCAGTAGGACTGACTGAACGAAAACAGAATAAGCGCAAAATAGTTCTGAATCAATCTACCCCTATCTCTGTTGTCACCCCCACCCTCCTCTGCCGGGTTCACGTATCCCCAAGTTTTCGTTGCACTCGTAAAAAACTGCAAGAGATAGGGATCGGATTGCGCTATTCGCAAACCTCGATAAAAGCTAGGAGAATAATAATTTTGACGCCTTGAATACTCTCATAACAGCACGGACTGAGATGAACCATAAGAAAATCTGCGGTGTCTATATGGTAAAATAGCAATGCCAACAAAGACTAGGGAGACTGAAATGACCATTTATGCCTCATTAGCCGTTATCAGCCAGTCACACCCAACCCCAGGTGTGCCCCAACCGAGGCTCGAAGCTGCAACCTTTTGATCAGACGTTGAACGCTTTAACCAGTGAGCCTCAGGTAGGCCACCCCCTTAGATTTGGTATGACTGGCTGATGGTGGCTTATGAGCCAGAAATGGCCATTCCAGTTTCTCTTGTCTTTGACGGCATTTTTAATCGGCCTCTTCTACCACTCGTCATCATGCGACTGCTAGCAGGATTCCATAATGAGCCTCAAGGCCGAATGAGATAAGGGAGTTCCGTTAACGATCGGTGAGCGTTCACGAACTAATGGGACTAAATGGGATGGCAAATTTACCAAAACGCAGAACGTGCCTTGTGTGGTGCAAAATCACTGAACTCCTCTCCGCAGGGACTGGATACCGGCCGAAAAAAAATTGGCAACTGCTTTCTAGTTGACTTATCAGCTATTGGCCTCGGGAGGCGTCATCCCTTTCAGTACCCGAACGGAAAGATTCTGGATGGTCTGACAAATTGCTTTCACTGTTTGTACCTTCTTTGACTCCGGAGCGCCGTCTTACTTTGGAATCGCTCCTCAACCATATAAAAGACTTAGCGGACGCTGGGGAGGTAATGCTTGCTGCAAATCAGTGCATTTCTTATTAAGATGAAATCTGACGCATTTGATGAAATCACACGCCGCGGTTCTCATTTTTAGCAGCAAGAAGACCGATTTTAATCGAGTATTTGCACTGAAACAAACAGTTCACAGACATTAATTGGTTCAAATTATTGAATTAATTAATTAAATCTTCAATCATGTTGCCTTTGGAACCCTCATTGTTTGACCAGGAGAGTTCTTCAAATCGAGCACCCTGCCGGAAATCTTGGCTAGGCTTACACAACCTACCAGTCCAATCCTGTCTCTAACTGCTTGTCAGCGTTTCTGAAGAGTATCTACAAAACTGGCTGAGTCGTTCATTATCAATATTCTGTCTAACTGGTTGTGAAATTTATATCGAGTAATTCGTTATAACAAATACTTCCAAAACCTTCCACTAGCAGACGTAGTTAAGAACGTTCCCAGGGCTTTCATAAATTTGCAAAAGGGGTGGAGTAGATAATTTATATACTGCTTGTATAAAACCGCTGTTGGTGTAACCTAAACCTAGTCACTGGTTAATTCGTAAGCCACCACAAAAGAATTCCAAAAGTCATGCCGCAAGCCGGGATTGAGCCCGCGACCATGGCGACGCTCGTTAACCACTTGACCACCTCATAACGGCAGCGGGCCCTCTCTCAAATTAATATTCACGCTATTGACGGCACTGTCAGAAACTGTCCATGAAGCTAAACCAGCTCGATAATGAGATAATAAAAATAAAATCTGCGTTAAAAGGCACCTTTAATGCAGAAGATGTCACTCAGGAGTCCACTGAGCGACTTACCAGGAGAAAAATTATTAATACTCGATCAAAGGGTATCTCAAAAACAACTTTGGCAGCTGCCACAGCTACCGAACAACAAGTAGCGATGGCGCAGGACAAAAACAGTCCGCCCAAAAACAAAAACCTTCAAAATTGCAAATCTGACATCAAGAAGGAAAAAGTTAATGGAAAACCGACTACAAGAGATGCCTCAAAAAAGCTCGAACAAGGGGCTTCGACCATTGCCTTGTCCACCAAAGGAAATACTGAGATTCACACACCAAGCACAAGCAGTGGTATTGATTCCCCAACCGGAACTTCCACCTGCGATTTAAAATCGTCGAAGCCGTGTACTTCACTGAAACTAAAAAACGGATCAAAGCCAAAATATAGCCAATCAGCGTCTGCTCCATCCTCACCAGTGCGCAACGTGAAACCTTCCCACCATATAGCGGAAGACAGCGTTGTAGGTACAAAAAGCGCCACTAACAGAAAAAAAAGGTTTCATAATACAGGGACTACCTAAATCAACAGCTACAACTCCAGTAGACCGATATTCCGAAGACATGAACCACTTTCATGAACTTTTGAACAATATGCTGGAACCCAATACGTCGATTGAACTGGAAAAAGCCTTTCGCATTGGAATACGGCCCGAAAGTCAACCTGAATTAACACGTCATAGACCTCTAAAAGTTATCTTGACCAGTAGCCAGGACGCCAGTCTCAATCGGTCTAGGCTCGTTTATTTAAAAAACTCAAACCCTGGAGTTTTTTCAACAGGATTTCTCACCTGCGGAGCGGAAAAAACGCCATCAACTTGTCATCGAAATGAGACGGCGGCTCAGCGAAGGGGAAACAAATTTGGTTATTTACAACAACCAAGTGATCCATCGTCCATTTTTCTCCCCCTGGAGAGACCCGTTCCGGATTACCACGCTGTCGGCCCAGTAAACGGGGGCTCGCGCCCGACCGTAAGCACTTCCCATGCAAACTGAAAATTAACATTCATGTACACCAATGCACAGAGTATGCTATTGATGCTCGACGAGCTTAAGTTTCATGTCTGCAATCTCTCTCCTTATATAATTTCCCTAACATAAACTTGGTTGTCCCAACATGTGGCCGACCGGGAGGTAACTATGGCTGGCTACCAACTTTTTTAGAAAAGACAGGAAAGAGCGTCAAGGAGGCGGCGTCACCACATATGTGAAAAGCAAACTTACAGTTTTAGACAAAACTTATAAAACTGGTGTCTTCTTCCGAGGCGATATGGCTATCCATAAAAGTGCCAGGTTCATCAAGTCTAGATATCCTGACAGTCTACCGTCCACCAAGAATAGACCCCGTAGCCTATGCTTACCTGCTAGAGGAGCTTAAAAAAATTGCTACACGGTTGGATATCCTGATTTTGGGTGACTTCAATGCGACTCACATCGACTGGAGCTCAGCCTGCGCACATAGTTCTGATCTAGCCTTTGACGGTTACCTTCTCAGCACGACGCTAAAGCTACTTCTCACACAGCATGTCACTTTTCCAACAAGGGTGTGCGAAGGACAACACGTCAATTGCCTGGCCCTAGTTCTCACGAAGTTGCAGGACAGCATCGACGAAGTGTTATGTCTACCGCCGCTAGGTAACAGTGACCATGTGGTATTGCGATGGAAGTACTCACTATTTTCTGTACCAGAAAAACTCACATCAGTCAGAAGGAATATATGGCAAGGCAATTTCGGTGGAATGAGGGCCAAACTCACGCGCACTCAGTGGGAACCTTTATTCGTTGGAAAAATGACCGAGGACTGGGAAACGTTCCGGGACATACTGCACAGGCTCATAGAAAATCACTGTCCGATTTTGAGAAAAAGGTTAACGAACAGACCGCGATGGCTTACGCAGGCCTTAAAACTCTAAGTAACAAAAAGCGGACATTGTGGAAAAATCGCTTACGGACGGAAACCCTGCATCTCTAAATGCGTACAAAATGCAGAGCAATCGGGTCAAGGGCTTTACTGTTAGAACAAGACTGGATTTCGAAGTGGACCTGCTGAACCGGGCCACCGTGAACCTGAAACTGTTTTACGGTTACCTCAGGCAAGGATCCGATACCCCTGCTGAGGACAGCCGAGGGCATAGATCTTACTGAAGAGAGTGCGAAGGCTGATCATCTTTCGGAATTTTTCCGGTCTGTTTTCACAAAGGACACGAGATACGATTACCCTACCGATGGCTTCGAAATGGATACAATAGTCGATACTGTTCATTTCACCGAGACTATTGTCCTCAAGAAACTTTGGGGTTAAAGGAATCTAAGTCACCGGGTCCCGATGAAGTACCTTCAAAGCTGTTGAAAGAGCTCGCGAGAGAACTGGCAAAACCACTCTCTACGCTTTTCCAAACATCCTTCCAGACCGGAAGTCTACCAGTTGACTGGAAATCCACATGGATTACACCACTCTATAGGGGTGGAAGCCGAGTCTCTGCAAACAATTTTCGACCAGTCAGCCTAACTTCAGTTTGCTGCAAAATCATGGAAAAAAATAATTAAGCAACAACTAATGCAGTTCCTAGAACATAACCAACTGCTTTCCAAGGTCCAGCACGGTTTCCGTAGAGGTAGGTCCTGCGTCACAAATTTGCTGTACTGTTTAGAACGTTGGACTGATGCGTTCGATAGAAGAAATACGGTGCACGCAGTCTATAACGACTTCAAAAGGGCTTTTGATAGCGTGCCGCACCACCGCCTTCTTTATAAACTCAACCGCATAGGATTAAGAGGTAGACTTCTGACATGGCTAGAAAACTTCTTAAATGGCCGCTCACAAACTGTCCATATTAGCGACTCTTGCCGTTTAATGAGAGCCAGTGCAACAGCATAAGAGTCGGGAAAAGCAGTCCTTCGAACCGTAAGGTTTACCGTCTGAATGGATTTCCATTGAAAGAAGTGGATGCCCAAAAGAACCTGGGAGTCTGGATCACGCCCTCGCTTAAACCCTCCCTACATTGCGCAAAGGTAGCGAAGTCCGCCATGTAGATTCTGTACCTCGTTAAACGAGCTTTTGCAGCCTTCACTACCGACTGCTTCGCTCAAGTCTTCGGAACATTCGTGCGGCCGCAGTTGGAGTCCGCTATCCAAGCTTGGGGACCCTGGGCGGTGAAGGACATCAACATCCTCGAATAGGTCCAAAGGCGAGCAACCAAACTTGTTCTTGGACATGGCTCACAGCTTTATGAAGCACGGCTGTCGAATCTCAATCTCTTTCCCTTGCGCCGTAGACAGCTTCGTGGAGACCTGATACTAACACTCTGCATACTACGCGTCCAGGACTGTTGTCTCGTCCCAGGTGATTTCTTCGAGTTAGCAACAACAACGAACTTGAGAGGTCATCCTCTCAAATTACGTGTGACTGGAGCAAGGCTAGACACTCGGAAGTACTTCTTCTCCAAAAGAGTAGTTGAAGCTTGGAGTAATCTTCCTCTGGATTTTGTTATATCGGACTCCTTGGAGGTTTTTAAGCGAAAGTTAGATCGATCTAATGGTGCGAGCTACAACACGAACTGAAAGCTGCAAGAGTGACGTCAGAAAATTAGGTATTTAGGATACTATTAGCTATATTAGAGTAACATTTCTTTATTTTGTTATTTTCGTTCGAGGGCTTGTAGTCGCCCCTAATTCCCATGCTGAGGTCCCCGAGGTCTTCGCTGCTTAATTATTTGCCCACCTTGGTGACACCGTTAGTGTTCGCATCAGCTGGACATGGCGGCCATCGTCTATGCGGTGTATGAACGTTCTCCCTTGGTTTTAACCGCAAGGGACCGAGGATGATCTGGGTGGATATCTCCACCTTCGAAATTACTCAACGGACTCTGCAATCAGCAAGGGAGCATCTGGCTGCACCTTTCGCACTTCGGTGCTCATTCATGTGACCTTCGCGATGCCCCCCGTTGGAACCCCTCCCCAAGGGCGACAGTTTTTTCTCCTAAATATCACTGGGAGCTTTTTTCACTGTCTGCTCTTTTTAAACTACGTTCCAGCCAGTTGGCTCATATCAATTGGCCTCGCAAACATATCGAGATACTATTTTTTTGATACCACAACTTGCATTTGCAAATAGGGAATTCAAAGGTGACTCACCTACATCTCCCTCAAATATACTGATACTGATACAACACGCTGAATTGTAGCTTGGAAGGTGGGCAACCGATGGGCTAACTCGGTCCTTCCCAGGGCTGAGAGTCGAACGCGCTGGCTTCCTAATGGGAGTCTTATGACATTCTCACGTATTTTAGATCCGAAATCTAGCTGAAAGCGGCCTGTTTCATGCGAAGGGGAAATCAGACCATGTACACGCAGACTGCTTGTGGAGCTTCGACAGTCATTGTATCCACGACACCTCCGGTTGGTTGGACTTTGTCTTGCTATCGAAGCACGGTGTGGTAGATGCGTTGCATGCACTTTGCCCTTAAAAATGCGCGTGTTTCTGCCTCCGCCCACCACCCCCTCCATCGTGGTAACCAATTGAAATTTTAGACGAGTGCATGCAGTTGGACCTCATGCATTCGCTTGCCTGGATTCATTAAATTTTCATTAGAGCCTAATTAATTTTTATTTCTAGTTAAGTGAGAACCGTCCAGGTGTGGTAGGTCGCATCGTGTGTATGTCTGGCCCTCTTATAAAGTCCAGTAAACGCCACTCGACTCTCATTTGTGGCTCCCCGGAGCTAGGCGCTAACCAGTTGCCACACCCTGGTAAACACCGACCGATGGACTAAAGCAGCTGAGGGTATCCGGGCTCTGTGGTTCTCCAAACCCGCTATTAAGGCTTCCCCGCAATCACGCAGGTGGCCCAGGCTAACTCAGGTCGATCTTCCACTAAATAAAACCGTGACCATAGTGGATTTTGGCAGCCATGTGGTACGTTTGGGTAGCCCTATTTAGGGGCAGCACTACTTACCGGCCCGCAGGGGACGGGATTAAGAAAGGCGCCCTAAATAAATGCTGGAATCGCACCATCAGCATGCTGACCGTGGTCTACAGATGTACAGCTCATGGTCAAAGCAAACAAACCAGCAACCTTCATCCCCGTTCCCTCCATCCCACCTTTAGGAGTGAGTCTGCTCACTCGGGCAGCCTGGAATGTTCATTCTCATTTAGACAAGCCAAGGAGCAACCGGCCGGAAAGGAAGCTGGAGTTAGTACCTCAAGAATTGGCGTGCCAAACGGTGAACATCGCTGCTCTCGGCGAGACACGGTGCTCTGAACAGGTTCAAATAGAATTTGGTTCAAGTTAAATGTTCTTCCGGAGCGTCTATCAAAAAGTAGAGCAACGCGACGCTGGTGTTGCCTTTGCCATCCGAAAGAACACAATGGGACACGCCCTGTCTGCCTCAGGGCATCAATGCCTGACCCTCCAGAGAGCCTAATTCATCACCATTATCAGTGTCTATGCCTTCAATGAGCATCTCCTAAGAGGCAAGCCCTCCTAATGACTGTGCCAAAGACGGACAAGATGGTTGTGTTTGACAACTTCCATGCCCACATCGGGATAGACGACTCTTACTGGAAGGGGGGTTCTGGGTCCTCATTTTCTCGGCGGTTGGAACAATGGCCTCCTCCATATGCCGAAGACTAACTGCACCTGACCAGCACCCTCCTAATTCTTCGGACAAGGCAAGTTAGAGGCACTCCCAATTTCGGAGCTGGCATATGCTGGACTATGTTCTCGTTCAGATGCGAAATCTACAAGGGGTATTGTTGACATGTGCGATCTGCTAGGCTGATGGTTGCACGAATCACCATATCGTTATCTCCAAGATATGGCTTTGGCTGCAACCCTACAGGAGACCACCAGGTCAGTTAAATACTGTGCTGTTAAGTGTGTCCACTTATCGCTTAGAGTTCACCAATCAATTAGCTCGGGACCTGAATAAACTGCAGACTCCGGATGACAACACCGTGGAAACACAATGGCGCCAACCGCGGAATGTCATCCCCTCCACCATCACCTCGGACACCTCATTCGTCGACGCCATCAACATCAGGACTGGTTTGACGAAGCGGTCGTCACTTTGAGGAATAGGCTGCACAAGGCATACATCAATTTTCGTACCGGGCAAGCAGAGCTACCTTTTTCAGATGTTACCGCTTTGCGCAACAACTACGGGAGCTGTGAGACGCCTGGATGTTCAAGAGTATGCGGACCGCAACGGTATGAAGAACGTTTTAGCCCTCATCAAGACAGCCTAAAGTTGCGGGGTCGAGGCAGGATTCCAGGCACATAAGTCTTTGAAAGAACCAGAATCAGCATTATTGTGAGACCACCTCGCGATGGATGACGAGTGTTTACCTAACAGAATCTTTTATAGAGATGTCGCTATGGGGGTTCATCGATAGGGGCACGAAAAGACGCTACGAAGGCACCCTAGAAAACTCTTTCCAGCACCTACAAATAAACCCGGAACCCTGGGTTGTCGCCCACGACCCTTTCGTTAGAACACGTCTGGATACAGGAGCAGCAATCTACGAGGCCAACTGGATTAGCACTACCAAAGCCAAAAGAAAGTTCGCAAGTCTCAGGCGCTGCCGACCCACAACGTCCATACCCAACTCCCTACAGCGTGCCCACACTGTTAATGAACATTGCGCGCACCGATATGCCCCGTCGGACATCCGTAGATTCGATACAACAGCCCGGCAACTCCAACTGCTGCCTCCGCAAACGCCCTAATAATCACCCCAGCACACCTCCGCCACCATCATCAATATCGGCAATTACACCCAATCGCCACGACGACGGCCAGCACGACTACAGTCTAGCTAACCTGCAACAGCGGTGAGAACACGCCCGATGCCCCGTCAACCACAGCCGCCTCCACCATCAGCTTTGACCTCAAATTGTCCACATTGCGATCACATCTTCAGCTCACGATGGACCACTTACGAATCCATCGCACCAGGACCGGCACATCAGTGCCCGGACATACTCTTGCCACATCTTCCTGTGCTGTCTCCACTGCCCATGCACATTCACGCACCGTATGAACCTATTCGGACACATACGTCTCCACGACAGCGGAATTTACAGCGATATCGACAGCCTAGCACACACAACCGACAACTCTTCCATCCAAGCACTACCAACTCCTCCACCAGTGCAGCGAACACTAGCAGCACCCCGAGCGAAGCTAACAGCCGCTCCCAACCTATCTTACCCTTATTACCACAACACATGCACAGCATGCATCGGGCTGGTCAGTCACCTATTAACCCATCGCATAAAGATTGGCGAACCAGTTACAGGAGGACCAACATTCACTCGCCTCCACTGCCCACGTACAGTCAGCCACCGCATATATATGTTTGGCTACATACGCATTCATGAAAACCTGCGATAAAACACTGCCGGTCAAAACGCATCATCACATACCTCTTCACCAGCGCATGTACCAAACACGAACCCCACCCTTATCGCCCACCACAAATAAGAAATTGATAACTATCAAGCAAGTGAGTGGTACGCTTTGGCTCCTCCTCCATGCAGCCTCCAGATGGTACTCTTACGCATGTGATAGCCGAGGTATTATCGTGTGGTCTGAGGGGGCAGGGCGCGCGTGGCATGCACACATAAATTTCTCACTAAATAAATCGGTTCTTCGTTGGAGGGTCAGACTGCAATGCTCCTCTTTTACTGTGACCTTATCATGGGGTTCACAATATGAGAACCGAATGAACGAGGCCGTGTTCGTGTGTGATCAAAGTAAAAACTGGTAGACTAAGTCAGCCAATGCGCCTAAGCTCACTTTTGGCCGTCTGGATTTTGTCTTGCCATCGGAAAACGATAGGTGCGGAGAGTGAAATAAGGGCATCGAAAGCCCAGCTCACTAGAACCAAATGCATGCGCGAGTCACCGTTGTGCCCTGGACACGAGATAAGATAGTTTATGGGTGGTAACTCGTTAGATCTACGGTCTTCTAGTGCATCCGGCCTTCTAATAGCAAAACATGATGCCTCTACTGAATATGAATGGAAAGGTGAGAAAGCACAACAGACAAATGAGCAAATAGGACCAGTGCTTGATCGAAATAAGTCGGTCTGTACATCTAAAAGAAACGGTCAAGTCACGGACATATTTATTCTTCCACTTCATTCTTGGATCCCTCCCCGCTTGGTGCAATCGATACCCGTTTACAATCCTCGGTGATAAGGAAACGTTTCTTGCTGCGCAGAATCTTGTCAAACTTCCGTTCCAGCCAGTCGTCGTTATGTATTGCCTCGTTGAACTGAGTTGAGTTCCGAAAGACCTTAAAAACCTATCGTAAAAAGAGAACGGAACATGGTTCACTAGTTAAAAACGGCACAATTTTTGTGCGAAAGTTTGCAGAATGTCCTGTCAGAAAATTTGCCCGTTAGCCCCGTTAGGCTAACCAGCGTTTTGATGAATGTCCTGAAATTTGAGACCACCATAAACAGAGTAGGTGAAAGGCCAGGAGAATAAGCTACGGAAGACTCAAGTATCAAATCTTCTAGGATGACTGGGCACAATTTTGAAGTCCCTGACTTTCAAAAGACTCACCACTCAGAGTGACATCAGGACAAGTTGACCGTGGACCGATAACAAATATAGCTCAATCGCTTACACCATTTCGATGAAAAATGGTCGGATGAGGCTGGAAAACTTGCCTGTATCACAATGGTCGCGTCGTTCCCAGGATAAATGAGGAGAACCTTCTTTGAATTTGATGGAAAATGCAGCCAACGAAACAATGCTGCAGATTTTTTACGAAGCAAGATTAGGTATTTATTACGGGTTCTAAAACCCAACAGGCAAGCCAGGAGAGAAAAATAAAACATAGTCCATCGTGTTTACCTTTTCCTCCTATCTCAGCGAGCTAGTTCAGGTTGTTAAGCCGACCGGACGGCCGATACCGCAAATATTAGCATTATTTTCTCAATAACACTGGCAACATTATCGGTTCGCAATTTGCTGGGACATAAGCATATACGGCCGCACTGGTCACGCTAAACAAACTGACAAACGACTCCTGACCTTTTCCATAGACTGAGCTACTTTTTGGAATGGAAGCGGACAAGGGATAATTTAAGATGTCGTGGGTGGTCGAACATAAGGAATAGTAGGCTGAGTGCGAGACATAGACTGATCTTCTGCTAAAATGTTACCGGCTGGAACTGCCAGTTTTCTCGCATGTCTGACAGACTGTGATTTGACTAAATATTTGTGCAAAATGTGATTTCAAAAGGAAAAACTTACACGTTTCTTTAATTTTGTTATTTTCATAGATTCCTTTCCATCTAACTCAGCGAATATTGCTCCCCTAAGCGACATCTGATTTTGCGGCTCTAAAAACTGACAACTCATCGGAATTAATACCTGTGGATAATTCAGGTGTGCAAGTCACTTCTGAAACGTCATTGGGCTGTGTACTTACACATTCGGTGGTATTTTTGCGCTGACGTTTCTTTGGTGGCACTTCGGAGGAAGGTTCATTTTTTCGTTTGGAGCTACTGTCTTTCTCTGTCACGACAGATGTGTCCCCACTCTGAGATACAGGAACGCCGTTCGAAGGGGAACTTGCATTGTCTTTATTTACAACTTTTCCCATACCTTCAGCAGGATCAGCAGGCGGCACATTTATAAAGTTCCAAATTTTGTTGATATCAGCCTCCCTGGAGTATTTGAAGCACGATTTCAGAAAATTCTAGCGAATAAATATTTTTCTAAATTTCAATCCTACATAAAATTTCGCTTTTTTCTTTGGAACATTGCTGCTGTCCATTAGTTTTTTTACCATGAGATTGATTACTCCTGGATGCGCGGGGAAGTTAGAAAGTCTGGAGTGCACTTGCTCGGTCCACTCCATCTGTTTACTTGCACCTTTAGGAACTTTCTGTGCAAAATTCGGTTTGTCATATTTTTCTTGCTCGGTTATGCACGAAGTATGCGAGGCAAATGACTGCCGTCTACGAAATTCAAATAAAAGTTAAGCCACGTACGTAAAGTCCTTAGAACAATCTACACAGGAGACAGTTGAGTTCCGGCAGTTATTGAAATGTTGTTCCACATTCTTCTTCTTGATACTTTCATTACACTTCCCACAGACGAAGACCACCATTATCTGTGAGACGAACCGTAACCTACAAAGACTTGGATAACGGAGCCACAGACATCAGCACACATGTCACGTACTGAACAAAAAATAACGCTTTTTGATAGTAAACGAATATAATAATAAAAGGGAATAATCAATGAATGCCAAATATTAGGGTGAGCAGACAAGATCTTCGTGAATCTCATTTTTCATTATTCAAAGAGGAGGTTCACGGGATTATAGCCTTCATTAATGAAGGCCGCTGCAGAGTAGGCGGATGATAAAATAAAGAAATTTGCGCTGGTTTCCGTTAGAAACTTTGGGAGCTTATAGGCGCACGACGAGAAACGTTAGGCGCGTGACAGAACGAAGCATTGTTCTTCCCGCTTGAATTTCCCGTAGCGGTTAGTCGGGAGTAAACCATACCATTAATTCGGAAATTACAGGACCATTAATATATTGTTGCACTGTCGCCAAAATATCTATGGGTGGACAAAACCTTGGGATGTTCAAGCAAACATTACATGCGTGCAGCTAGTCGATAGCTTGCAGTCTAGGAACTGTGAAGGAAGCCAAATTTTCAACCACAACGAAAGATGTTGTACATGACTATGAATCTTTGTTTGACGCGCATATATCCTGCATAAAGTCAAAGAGCTTGAAAAGTTAATCGATAATTTATGGCGACTAATGTACCAGTAAAAAAATGGTGAAAGGATGTAAAAGCGTTCTAATTAAAAAGTCAACTCGTATAGTGTTACACACATATGTTAACATACCCGTGAAAGATTCCCCAGTCCGACTCGGCGTCTAATACAAACACGCTAGCGCCTGCCTGTGAGAAATTCGGGCAACAATCTGAGTCGGTTGTCGGTCATACCTACTTGAGGCAACTTCGATATCAGCCGTCTGTTTGGAGCCCTGTCAAAGGGTTTGCTGAAGTCAATGTAGACCACATCGACTAACAAACCCGCATTTT